>VWYI01034750.1:3320-74058 GCA_013399455.1 Anthoscopus minutus | reverse complement strand
GGGGGGGGGGGGGGGGAGGGGGGGAGGCGGCGGCGGCGGCGGGGGGAACAGCGAGCGCCTCCGGGTCACACGGGGACCGGCACCGCCCCTGTGCCGCAGCCGGGAGCCGCTAGAGGGGGCTCGGCGACCCCCGGTCCGGGCGCGGTGCTCACGCGGGCTGCGGGCGGTGCTGGTCCCCGTGCGGAGGGGAGGGGACGCCCCGCTCCCCGCCGCAGACCTTCGGTACGAGCTCCTGCCCGCCCGTCCCCGCCTCCCGGGCCGAAGGTTCTCCTCTCGGGTTTATCCCTCCAGTTCATGTTTTATCGCTCCGTGCCCAAAGAGCAGCCATAAACGCTGGCCCGGACCCCGGAGCCGCGCACGGGGGGCTGGGCAGGCCCCGCCGGCCGCAGCGGAGGGGACCCCGGTGCCCGGCATGTGAGGGGCGGGAGGGCTGCGGCCCTGCGGGCGCCGGTGGCCGCCATCGAGTTCCCTGAGGAGAGCCCGGAGCCGCGCTTTGACGGTAAGCGCAGGGCCGGGGGCAGCCCTGTGGGAGAGCGGGGAAATCGCCCCTTTTCCCCGGTTGGCAGGGAGGGAAGGAGGGTAGAACTGCCGCCTTCCTCTTCCCGTCCTTCCCCACCGCTCTGAGGTAGCGGCGGCCGCGGGGGTGATGCAAGAGCGGGCAGGCCCCCAGCAGCGCCCTGCCCTGAGGCCGCCGTGAAAGCTCCCCCTGCCTCGGGCACGGCGCGCCTCGGCCTCCCCGGGTAGCTGCTTTCCGTATACACTTAAAAAAATTAATTAGGTTCCTAATTAGCCTCTTAAGCTACTCGCTCTGTGGCAGCTCGGGTGCTACCTCTGTGAGCCAGGGTTGTGTTGAAGCTGTGTTGCTGGCTGTACATTGTTCTGATGTTTAAGTAAGTAGGTGTGTGCTGAGACCTAAGTTCATTCTTCTGACTGTTCTCTTCCAGAATCGGATGTCCCGGCGGAGCTGCGAGTTGCAAACGGCTCGCAAAAATTTTTGAAGTTCACTTCGACCATCCAGAACCAGCTGCTGCTTGTGTCACTGCTGGAGCATCTCTGTCATATGTACACGCATAACCCTGTTCACTCCAGGGGTTTGTTCCGAAGTTAGTAAGAGGAGTTAATTCCTGTCTCTCAAACTACCTTACTGCAATATGTACCAGAGCCTTCTGTGCAGAGTTACATTGTAATATCAGTACAAAGCTGTAGGTTTCATCCCACTGGGACATGAATGATTCTGTGAAGAGGATGAATACCTTGAATCAACTAAATTGGCAATGACAACTTGTCTTATTTTTGAAAACAGTAACAGAATATTGCTGTAGATGTAAGGATCAGACAGTTCTGTTCCAGCTAGATCATGTGAGTTGCATCATGAAATGGGCAGCAGGGGTAAATTATATTACTGTTAAATGTGATCTAAAAATGCTGGTAGAAGAGGAATTTAATAAAATATTTTTCAATAAATAGTTGCAGTAGAGTCTTCACTAAATATTTCAAAATTATACTCTGTGAAAATCTGAGTAAATGCATGTCCTTTATTTTGCCATAAAGTCTCCTGATGTCATTCAGGGAATTCACATTTTTAAGTGTGAGGTGTTACTTTTAAAATATCTTCCTGGTAGGTGACTTATCATGGTATTTTGTTCATTTAGGTGTATACTTAGTGCATTTAAGAAAGCATATCCAAGGGTTTTGTCCTTACTTTACGAGACTGTAGACAATAAAATCTAATGTGTTTTTCACTGCTAAAATTTATAATATCACAGTTGCACCCATCTCCAGCATTTATGAGGTTTTGCTTGCCACAGTTGTTTTACTCTGTATGAGAAAGATGAGGTGGTAGAAGGGAGCAACTTGATTCTCTATTATGAGTATGTGGGTTTGGATGGGAATTAGAAAATCTTGACATTACCACTTTTGATTATAATTACATCCTCATAATTGTGAACCTGCTTTGAATTTTTCTTTTCACTGATCAGAATTAGTCCAAAAGTAAAATGCAAGCGAATGGGTGGAGGTTTGCATAACTCATCTGCTGAGGTGGGGAAGAACAGGAGGTGCAGTTGTGACCCTGGAAGGCATGGCATATAACTGTATTGTGTGAAAGGATTCCCATAGAGCAGCTCTGTGGATTGAATTAGTTTTAATTGCTAAGAGTGCAGGAACAGCATTAGTGTAGGAGGGATTGTTCAGATTTTCAGACACTTTATCTTTCAAATAAGATTCTTGTTTAAAAACTTTGTAGTTGTTGGCTGGCTTTATTTAATGTTTTTCTGACCTTTCTCTGTTCCTTTATGCAGTTCTTCGTCAGACATTCACAAGAACAGGGTTACTCTCCCCTTTTGTCTTTTGTGATGAGTTTAGTACTGTAAGACTGCAGCACAACAGAGCCATTACTGAACTGATGAAAGCAGCTAATCAGCAAGTACTTAACGGGGTAAGTTTTGTTACATGTCTTTGGCAACTTCTGCAGTGAGGAGCTTTTGTTTAGAGGTTCTTTTAATATTGGATTAGGTCTTTTTAATAATTATACAAAATAACTCCTTAGTTGTTTTGGATAGCATTATCTGATTCTGTAGGTGCAAACCAGTTTTTGAAGCCAACAATGTTTTGTACCTTATTAAATCGTAACAATAAAACAAGATAAAATAATAATAGTAATAAAATAGTAATAATAAAACAAGGTGTTGTAAGTATTGCTACAGCTTTTTTTCACAGACACCCATTTTCAACTTCAAACTGTTGGTTGTGCAAACACTCTCACATTTATATTAATGGAGGGTGTAGTTTGTGTGCTCGTACTTCAGGCTGAATCAGACCTATATGCTTATCTCACTGCTTGAATAAGCTAGTTAATTTTGTTTTAAGCACATTTTAGAGGCCTCATTTTATCCTGTTTGCCAGCAGAACTCTAAAAGTGTAGTAATCTCTCCAGCAGAGAGATGGTAACAGATTACCTGTGGGATAATAATACTTCAATTTGGTGAAGCTCTCTGCAGCATGTGAATGGCTGTCAGTAACCTCATTTTCTTCCAAAGAGGCTGCAGTTTCTGTTTTGATGAAGCTGCCCGTGCCGCTGGCACATCAGACATGTTGTTCTTTTTATATGGCATGTTTTTATGTTGGATTTTGTTGTTTCATAGGAACTTGATAATGGAGACTCCCTTGCGATTGGGTATGTATTCAAAGCATGTAGAAATGCTAAATGAACTCCTTCCCTAATGTTCTGTGCTCTACTCCGAATTTAATTAATACCACATTTCATATTTTGGCTCTGAAACATAGAAAAAAAGGTAAAGTTTTCTCCAAATTCTCAAAATGATGTGGTAAATAATTTGTTCTTCAGTACAACTCTTGCAGTCAGCGCCACTGTTCAGGAAAACAAGATTTATCAGGCATCAATGTAAAATAGGTAATCTGAACAGTTCTGTTAAAACAGAGAATGGATTTGTAGCACATGTGCATGCTCTTGCAGTCTGCTGGCTTTCAGTATTCACTGGAGCTCAGGCTGTTACAGTATGGTAATGTCAAAGTACTTTCTTCTTAACATGAATAATATTTTTAGAATGTGTACAGCTGTATCTTACTTATAAGTTGTAATTTAGTTTAATGAAGCCTAACTTTTCTTCATTAGGGAAAAAGAAGTTCTCTTTGAAGCACAGACTTCACGATACTTGAATGAATTTGAAGAGGTTGCGAGGCTAGGAAGAGGAGGATATGGCAAAGTATACAAGGTATTCTTTACCTCCCATATAAAATTACTCTATTTATATCCAGTTTTTCATTGGATGTTTGAGTTACTGTTTCAGCTGCACTGACAAATGTTGTTTTGAGTAGAGAAGTACAAATTTGTATCTCAGAAGAAAGCTGGTGTTAAATTTCAAAAGCTGCTCAGTTGTAATTAGTTTGTCAGAAGCAGGATATATCAGATGTTTTACTTCGTGTATTTTGGCCCTTTTAAAGTGAATGAAAACTCCTTATTTGACATGTGAAGTGTTACAATATATTGACTCTAAACAGCATTGGAACTGATTAGTGAGCGCACCCCAATGCTTTACTTGTGGCTGCTTTTAAAAAATGAGCTTCAGCATGAACACAAACTGTCCAAGCCAATGTTGAATTGTGTTCAGTACTTGTAGTGTATGGCCAGCCCAAGGTTCCCCATGAGATATGTGCCATGTGGAAATGACAAACGTGGTCTCACATACTTACTGAGGACCTGTTAAGCACTAATCAGGACCTGTCAGTAGCTCTGTATGACAGCAGGGACCTAATCCCAGTTTCATTCCCTGATACAGGTGATATACCATAGGAATGGGGCACAGAAATAATATTTTAGAAAATAGTGGGTTCAAAAGGATTTCATTAATCCAAGTGCATTAACATCTAATTTTCTCCTATTGCAATTGTTTTCAGGTCAGAAACAAGTTAGATGGTCAGTTCTATGCTATTAAAAAAATTGAAATTAAGAAGGCTACAAGGAGAGATTGCATGAAGGTATTCTTCTTCCTGAGTTTTGTCCTTGTTTTAACACCTCTGTTGCTTATTCTGTTCTAATTTATTAATGAAGCTAATATAATTTTTTATGCTTTCTAAATTTCTGAAGGTTTGAGCCTATCAATACCTAGTAGAAAAAAGTAAAAGAGACGCATTAAAATCCATTAAAAGAACTATATTAATTCCTTGAATTTGATAATATCTGCAATGATGAAAATCAATTTGTATTAAAGCTTTCTTTTTTTTTCTGTTACCGTAACAATTTCATCCATTCTCTGTCCAAGACACTTTACTTTTTGTTACCTTTCATGTTTACTAAGCATTCAGAATCAAGGAGTGTCACACTGTGGGGTTTTTGGTCTTTTTAGGTGCTCCGAGAAGTCAAAGTGCTGGCTGGGCTGCAGCATCCCAATATCGTTGGCTATCACACTGCTTGGATAGAACAAGTTCAAACAGTAAATCCAAAAGGAAAGTACAGCTTCTGGTGTAGTTCTTGCTTGCATCTTACAACCTCTGTACTGTTATTTTCAGGAGATTATTACTTCCCTGATAAAATGACTGATTTTTTTTTCCCTCCTTAAAAGAACTAAAAGAAAGGGAAATTACAGGTGATCACCAGGTCTTTCTGTGCATTCAATCCCTCCTTACCAAATAAATTATTTGTTACTTGATGAGTAATTTGGAACTATGGAAGTATTGCTTTACTTGTGGTAAGACATGAGAAAGACTTTAAAGTTGTGTGAAGGTCATTGAAATGCAGTGAAAACATTTTAATGCAAGAAGTTGTGAGTTGATGAGGAGAAGAATGAATGCTGAGGAATGATCTGCCTCAGATACTGGGAGGAAAGTGATGAGGAGGACAAAAAACCTACAAGTTTTCAACTATATTTTGAAGTCTGAGGGATGTAGCAACACTAGAATAAGCATCCCAGTATGCTTCTCTTCAGATCTAGAAAAGATCTAAGAAAAACTGAAAGAATCTGGAAATACACACTTTTAATGATAAAACTCCCCCACCAAAAACTATTTTGCTTTCCAAGTTAGACCTTTTAAATTTGATGAATTTTGTTTCCTAGTCCTTCAGTGAGAGAAATCGGATTGTTTTGTGTATCAACCACTGTCTGTAACTGTTGAGAATTTATATACTTTTGTGTTCATTTTACACCTTCTTTTCAGTTTTTCTCTTCAGGTTCTTTGTTCTCAGCTCTTTGTATACTCTGTCCCTTGGTCCCTTTGTAACCCTAATCCATTGGTCCCTTTCTAGTTCTTTCCTGGAATGCCTTTAGCAATTAAATCTTTTGATCCTTTCTTAGTGGGAGGTTTGGTTATGCTCTGTATAACTTTATTGCTTTCCAAGTCACTGACTTGATGCCCAGCCAGCCATAAGCACAAAAGAAAATGCATAAATGCACAGGAATTTGACAGTAGAGTAAAACAGGCAAAACTTTTTAACCAATGATTCCAAGAATCTCTAGGGAAGTAAATGTTTAATGCTGAGGGTCCTTTATAAGTATTTATTGGTGGTAATGGAAGTGCATAATGAAATTTATAGGCAGCTTCTATGGTACTTAATGTTTTCCCTTGTCTTGCAAGACTGATGCTTTATATTTGCTTCTGTGTGCTAAAACAGCTTTTTCATATACAAATGCAATTTTAATGACAATTATTTCCAAGATATCAAGTATCTTCAAAACAGCAGCAGTGTGATGTGAAGGGTGATGCCTTGTGGAGCTGCTTCTTTACCTGTGTGCTATTCTATACATTTTAAACCCTTACTTTGAACAGGCTGACTTCTGAAAGATGAAGTCTAAGCAAATATCTTAGAAAGCCCAGTACAACCCTTTTAGTGACTTTGTACGATATATATTTTCTTTTCTTTTAAAGATAAATGAAATACATATTAGGGTAGCTTTTTAGTAGACTTAACAAGGCCCTTTTGCAGCAGCAGAAATGAGGTAATCTCTAGACCATCCACAGGTAACAAAATTAAATTCAGTGAGGTGCTCTACCTTAAATGGTAATTTTTAGTAAATACATGTTTTTAGTAAATACATTCTTTGTTTTATGAAATACCATATTTATCTTTGTATCCAACAGGCAAAACAATAATGAAGTTGCAGCCATTATTGTTGGAGCAAGAGAATAGCAAGTGAGTATTACTAATCTCAGTGCTAACATATACTCAACTTCAGCTGCTTATCTGAGATACTGCTGTCTGGGACAGGTGTCCAAAATCCCTGCTGGTAGAAAGTATTAAATCAGCTGGAGCCTGCACTGACAGTTATGTAATCCTGGAGTTTTATGTGGGGAAGCAGCTGAACTCTTACTTGGGAATACTGTTTGCAACTGGTGAAAAAAATTTAGGATGGTGTATCACAAAGAGATGGTATGAAACGGTACTTATTTGGATTTCTCTCCCTTTGTTATTTTCAGTGACCACTGTCACATCCAGAGTGTGGAAAGTGGTAGTTCAATCATCTTTGCTGACCTTACCTCACAAGAAAAGAAGCCCTGTGACAGTACCAGTCTTAAAAATGTGCACAGAGAATCAGTGCAGAATATGGATGTAAGGAGTGACTTTACAAACAGCAATAGCAAGGAGTGTGTGAAACCAAATAAATGTGAATTTTCCATAGAACTACAAGAATTTGTAAATAATGTTAACAGTTTATCAGCTGATGTGGACAATCGTTCAACACGGGGACCTCATTCCATTCTGGATCAAGATGCTCGCACTGAAAGTGAGTCCTGCTCTGAAAGCAACTCCTGCTCTGAAGAATGCTCCAGAAATGAGGTAGCACTCTGTGGAGAGTTTGAGGTAAACACTTATCTGCTCTTTAATTTTGTGATGTTTTTAAACTAGTTGAGTAGACAGTGGAAATGAATGATTTATAACAATGAATTTAAAAGAATGGAGTGACTGCAAGTAGAGCCAAAAGTTTAGACCATTTTTAATTAACTGGGTAACATCATTACAAGGAAGCTGACCAGAGGAGCTGGCAAAGCTCAGTATCTAATGAGGAATTTTCCATGTGTTAGGCATCTTGAGTCCTTCAAAATTACCTGCATGAATAAGAAGTGCTACTGCTGCATTAAACAGCCCCATCAAAAATGAAAATCTTTAGCTGTCACTAATGAAAGCTAAAGTAGCTGTTAGTGACAAAAGTGTCTTGATCTGTCATGTGGTGCTCGTGCAGTGTAGGAGTACATGGGAAAGAGATAAAAGCAGATTTGAGCAGGGATTCAGTTGTGCTTCTAAAACCTTGTTGTCATTTATACTGTACCACTGATATGTTTTATATAACACAGCCAGCTCTGGAATGCTCCAAGCTTTTGCTGTCACTTGGAGTTCCCTCTCACAAGAAACCCAGTTTTAAACCTGTCTGAGTTGTTCAAGTTGTCAGATGAACTGGTCCATTACCAGAAACTGAGCTACATATTCGTGGTAATAAATGAAACAGTTGGTCTCAAAGGTCTTTTCCAACCTAAACAATTCCGTGATTCCATAAAATTCTGTATCAGGACTTAATTTTTTTTCTGCTATCTTATAGTGATTGAGCTGGAGTAAACATCTTTGTAGCATTTCTGGAAGGTTTCAAACTCTAATTTGAGTATTAAAGATGCATCTGGCAGTTTTGTTATCATTTATCATATAACAATTGTTAAAATTTAAGAAACAAGCAAAAAACTCCCCAAAACATTGTTGCATTTGCTTCTAGAGTGCTGTAGATTACTAATACTGTACTTGATGGCCCTTTGGTACCTGTTTTTGGAAGGTTTTTTCTTTAATAAATCTTGGGTTTATTTGCTTTAAAGAAAATAACTAAAGAAATAATGTTTATGTTACAATGGCAAAATTACGGACCATTATTTTTCTGTTAGGTGGAGTATCGTTTGATGCTTCATATACAGATGCAGTTGTGTGAAATATCCTTGTGGGATTGGATTGCTGACCGTAATAAAAGATGCAACAAGAGATCAGAGGACACTTCTAGTAAGATTCATCACTGTCTTCTTCATTGTAAAGCAAATAATGAATTTTCTTCTTTTTTTGTAATTTGAAATGCAGTTATCTAATTTTATTTTACTTCAGCTTATAATACAGATCTTCATTAAATTCTTTCTTCACTTAATCAAATAGCAGCTTGTATTGAATTTTTGTATGATAGATGTTGGTAAAAAATTGAAATTCCTGAGTTTTATACAGCTCTTCAAAAAAGAACGACTGGATGCCTGAGGCATAGTTGTTACCAGGGGAGATCAGTGTCTGGGCAATACTCCTTATTTGGAAGATAATAAGTTTCTTATTGACAGAATCTGCTGCCTCTCATAAAGCTGGTTAACTGCTAATTTAGCTGCTGTGGAAAATACAATTATATAATTTGATCCAGACAGGTTAATTTGTAATAGGTTAAAGAATGTAACATTGACTTTTTCTGAGTGACCAAGGGTTTCTCATGCCCTCCTACCAAG
Organism: Anthoscopus minutus; assembly: GCA_013399455.1. NCBI lineage: Eukaryota > Metazoa > Chordata > Aves > Passeriformes > Paridae > Anthoscopus > Anthoscopus minutus. Next base: position 65,088 of record VWYI01034750.1, on the reverse strand, counting down.
CAGTCATCAGTTACTGTTGACATTTGGGAGAACAAATCCAATGCTCTTAGAGCAGTAGAGACGTGTTCCATTCTCTGGAGTGGTTGTATAAAAACAGCATATGTACATCAGGTTGTGAAACAAAATATGTGATTAATGTTTTATCTTGGTTTTAATCACTATTAAGGTAAATCTGTTCTTTTCATTCATAGAGATAGGTTTACCAGTAAACCATCAGCTGATTTCATTAATCTGTCCTGGAATCATAATCTTTTAGCTTTCATGAGCTAAAAGATGATGTTCCTGGTCAGGAAATGACAAAATTACAATAGCATTTGAGCTTGCAAAATGCTGTTTTCACACATTTTCATGGAAAAGGTGAATGTTTTCATAGGCTAGACATGAAGAAATAGAAATCCAAATGTGAGTAAATGGTGAGTGTTCAAAAAGACACATTAAATATAGGACGTTAGAGCACGGAGACAATGTAGTTTAATAAAATAGTAATGTGGAAAATGGGCAAAACAAGGATGTGCTAAGTTTTTTTAGGACAGCTACAGCCAGAGGAGATTGAGAAATTTCAGAGGGTAGTACAGCAGCAGAAGGATTGGGAACAAAACAAGAGTGCAAAGCAATACAGACAGCATGTCACTACATAAATGAGTATGATTTTATCTGGAACAGGACTTACATGAAAGTAAAGAGTTTGTTAAATTCATAATCAAATAACTATCTGATGGGGGTTTGAAAGAATATTTTCAGGAGGAAAAATGTTCATGTTCCCTGAACTTTCCTTTTGGAATTTTGAGGTTAGTGACTTTTTGCTGATTCAGAAATAATATTTTGAGAGAGACATGGCAAAATCCATATTTAAAATACGCTCATTCTGTTAAAAATTGATTCCACAGCATAAACAAACAGAATTCAACAAGACATATCACCATAATCTTACATAACTCAGTAAAACTAGCTGAAAGAATTTTAATTGTTTTAAGGTCCATACCATCTTGTGGATGCTAGCTGGACAATGAAGATTTTCCAGGAGGTGGTGGAAGGAGTTTGCTATATCCACAGCATGGGAGTGATGCATCGAGATATTAAAGTAAGTTCATCTAATTATTACTCAAGATTGAAGAGAACAAAGATAATTTCCATTATGGGAGAATTAAAGCAACTTCATAGTTGCATTAGAGATGACCCGAGCTCTTAAGAATTTAGTTGTTACATAACAAAAATTACATAATCTCCTCTGTAGCAGTGCCATACTTTCTTTACTATCAGTGTAGTACTGAGTTACACTGACTTAGGAGTGGATTTTAAGCTCTGGAGGTGTTCTCTCCTTTGAAGCCATTTTCCTGTCAGAAACAGGCATGGTTTTCTTTTGTCTCAGTCTTTCCTTAACCAGTATAGGAACTTAATTGCCTAAAAAAAATTAATTTTGGCAATTACAAAAATAAGCAAAGCCCCTTAACCACACTTCAGTTTGCTAACTGCATACAGTTAGCTTCTGAAAATATGTTCCAGTTGCTTGCTTACTGATAGACCTGAATAGCAAGGAGGTGAATGTGTGATTTCCTGCTTTGCTTCCTACTCAGATTTTCTGCATCTGATACAGCAGCTGTATGAAAAAATCATGATTATTAAAACTGCACATGTGGAAGCTTGGAACTACTTGAAATCACACAATCTTCACTCTGGATTAATTTTCATTTTTCTGTCAACTGTTTCAGGCTGAAGAGTTTTTCAGTTTGCCTTCCCATGTAGCATCCTCATGGCCTTATTGTCTAAAGTCTAGTAGTTATATAAAGAATTCCAGAAATCCATACAGTTACTGCAAACATGGTTTTGAGCCAGTTCTCATGGTTTTCACCATACAGTCTTCTAATGGTGATTTTGCAGGTACCTAGCAGAGACTTTAATTTCTGGGATAATATTCTAAGGAAGTTTGTCAGTGTAAATTTCTGAGAACAGCCCAGTGAGTGGGTGTCCTGGATATGTTTTTACTTCAGGGATATGAGAAGCCTAGCAACTTGTTCAAAAGTGCAAATCTTTTAAATTTGATCTGCATTGAATAAAGGAAAAGAATGGAGATTGCCCATCTCTTGTTAAACTATTCACATCTCATTGTTATACTAATAACACACCAACTATTTCCTTTGTGCCACCTGAGCCAGTTGAGGGATTTTTCTAGATATATAATGCTTGCATTTCTCCTTAGTGGTCCTAAAACCAAAATATATGGCTAAAAACTCTTTCAGTTTTCTGAGTCAGAGCTCTCAAGTCTGTTATAATTTGGCTTTTTTTTTCCATAGCATTTTCCTAGAATCGAGTAGCATATTGCAGCTGCTTATCATATAGAAAAATATATTTTTGGTTTGTATTATGTCTAGCCCAATGGTATTTAGTCATCCTTACTGCTACATCAGTTGGTCAGATTTACTGTCCATTCTTGCCTGTTCCTGTTTACTGTTCTGCAAATTTCCCAGCTTCTGTTGGGGAAGAAAAAGTACTTTGTCTTTTCACTAAATATTGTTTTTAATCTGTTTTGCTTTTCTTCCTTTTTTAATAGATCCTTCTTCTAGGTATGTGGTCTTTTGGCCCAAATGGTGTTGCTAACACATGACTTGGTATCAGCAATGACTATTTTTTCTCTCCCACTACTAAAAAATGTTAAATAATCATCTTATACCTATGAAACATTGGATTTTATAGACTTTGAAACAGCTGAAATTCCACAGTTCTTTATATAGACATTTTAAAATTGTATTCCATCTTCATTTGCAGCCTAGAAATATCTTTCTACATGGATCAGATCATCAGGTAAAAATAGGTGACTTTGGATTAGCCTGCAAAGACCTTCTTTGGGATGATGCAGACCAGTGGTTTCAGACAGAAAGGATAAATGGTAAGAGAAATGTAATGGGTTTAAGTTTCTATGGTATTAAAATGATAAAAGGGTAACACTTGCTAAGTCTCAATTGCCTTTCAAAGGACTGACACATACTTCAGGAGTGGGAACCTGCCTCTATGCCTCACCAGAACAGCTGCAGGGATCTCACTATGATTTCAAGGTAGAGAACTTTGTTTTGTTTCTTCTTTTCTCTAGTAACATGATAGGTAATAGAAATAAATCAATTTGCCTTTCACTAGGCAAATACATATTTGATAAATATGCCTCCTACTGTCACTCCTAGTGTTTTTGTTGAAACATGGATGTTATCTCTGCCTTGCTTACTATTAAAACTATTTGTTATTATTTATAATTTATACTTTTTTGAGAATGTATAGTATTTAATAGTTCTTTTTGAGAATGTACATAGATTTGAATCTGTGTTCTTTTAGTAGTGTCATGATACTCTTCATATCATCATGGAACTTTGTTGTTGTGAAACTTCTTCATATAATGATTTTATGAGAAAAAGAAGCATATGAAGTTAAAATAGTTATCCTAGAACTTTCTCTTTCCCCCATTAACAGTCAGACATGTACAGCATGGGTGTTATCCTGCTAGAACTCTTCCAGCCATTTGGAACAGAAATGGAAAGAGCAGAAGTTCTTACACATTTAAGGACTGGCCAAATTCCTCATACTTTCTACAAGAAATGGCCTACTCAGGCCAAGTACGTGAAACTCCTCACCAGTCCCAGAGCCACAGAACGCCCAACAGCAGCTCAGCTTCGGGACAGTGAACTCTTCCACACCACAGACCAGGTAAGTTGTGCCAGTAACCCCAGCCCTTAGTGCCTAAAGACAAAAAGTAAATGCCCTTTGTATCCCTGCCTGCATTAAGTTTGTTTGGCTTTGAACTTAATCACATGTTCTGCTTAAGACTCTTTTTCTGATTACAGTATTTAGGCCACTGTATTATTTCTGGTGTCTTTGCAATGAGATAGCTGGTCATTAACTTTCTGAAGACTGTACAGTTGAGAGGTATTTTTATAGGTCAGCAAAGCTTTCAAAGCTTTTCATCACATTTGCAGATTCTTCTAATAATTTTTCTTTTCCATGTCCCACTGCTTTGCAGATTAAGTTGTATCAAGAATGCAGAATAACTGAGTTCTGCTGCATTGTGTCTATAGTAGATTGTAAACACAATCTGAGTAGGTCTGTAAGGCTTTATCCTTGCTGAGCTATAAATGAAGTAAACTCACTCATTTTCAGGTTATCTCTAACCTCCAACAGAAGGTGAGACAGCAAGAAGAAGAAATAGAGAAGCTGAGGGAGACAATAAGACTGCTTTCTGAAGAGCAAGATGAACAAACAAAACCAGGCTCTCCTGTTTGAGTACAGGAGGAACTAACCTCAACTGTGTTTTAAGTTATATAAAATGTTTCTTTTTTTACATAAAATATTTCAATGCATTTTTATTTGGCTCTCTGTTCTTAAAATATGTTTATCTTTTTGCCTTGACCAAAGGCTTGAGAAAGGAATCGTGTTGTAGTGGAAAAATGAAGAGCACAGCTTGTATTTACAAGGGTTAATTTACATACCTTAGGCATTGAACAACCATGTTATGCAAGAGTTACAAAAAAGGAAGGTCACACCCAAAAGGCAGCTGTAATGCTTTTATTATTTTAGGATTCTGTCCAACTGTAGTAACCTAAAATACACCTCAGAAAGGACTCAAAACATTACAGCAGGCATGAGGCGTACTATGATTAAAACATCACTGTGAAGGGTAGGGGCTCACTTGAGCAGCTTCATCACAGAGCTAAAAGGTGCCAGATTCTCACAGGACTTCATCCACTTCTGCACGTTGGCCGGGGCGGTGCTGGCAGTGCCCGTCTGCTGCAGCGTGCACCACGCCACCACATCGGCCACCGTCAGTTCATTGCCCACCAGCCACGAGCTCTTGCCCAGGGCAGCATTCATGGAGCGCAGCACTGCTCCTCTCTCCTTGCTGCTGCCTTCCTTCAGCTGGAAGATGGCTGTGTCCACCCAGCTGTCGATCAGAGTTGAGGTAACTGCATTGTACTTCTGCCCAAACAGGGAAAAGAGAAATCGAGCGATGTTCCCCTCTCCTTCTATAGGGCACATGGTTTGAATGCTGAACTTCATCTGGGGTTTGGGAACTGAAATTAACAGAAGGGAAAAAAAAGTGAATACAGCATAGTAAAGCAATTAACTAGAATGGAGATTTAATGATGTACATTTGTTAATATCATTAACCTGATGAACAGTTTTCAGTCTTGTGGGATAAAGAGATCACTTTTGGAAAAATTCAGCTAAATCTCCCCCATAATTTCTCTTCTAGCTACCTTATTTGTAGAAGAGAAAAACAAATGAAATGAAAAACATTTTTATTAAAAAAACCCTGATGGTACAAACAACCCTGTCAATGCCATGTGTATTTTAACAGCAGTAACTGTAAACAAGCATATTCTTCTGGCCCAGCATGGTTCACAGCTATGAAAAGAGAACAAAAATATTTCCTGCTTTATCATGTCCATATGTCAGCACAGGGACACCGAGGCATCTGTGTGCAAAGGTTTATAGCACACGTTTCATTTTCTCACCTACTGTAAAATAGTGATCTACAAGTTTCATTCTTACCATCCTTCCAAATCAGGGTAAAGCCCAACTGATACTCATGACGTGGCTGCTTCTTAGTCTGCTCTCCAAAGCATTTCAAGAGGTTTTCTGGCACACTTTTCACTGATGAATGTGTGTGAACAGCTGATAATATTTTGTACTGTTCACAAAGCAGACTGTGTATAACTAACAGCGACAATGGAGGTAGAGAAGGATTTGCATTGATGACAACATCTTTCAGGGCACCATAATCCTGAATGGAAAGTAAAACATTCAGCAGGTAAGACACATTCTAGATCATACTCATAATTATTGCTTTCATTTGACATCAAAATGTACATAGTCATGCATGTGTATATCTGAAATTCTAACAATATTCAAGTAAATAAATTCAAGCTTGGACATTTAAAACTTGTGTAAACCTTTAAAACCTCTTCCTTCCTAGATATGAAATTCAAGGACATTACTGAGGTAAATTCTACTCCAAGATGAAGCCAATGTTAAAGTTTCCAGGTTAGTAAAAAACAAGAAACCAAGTGCTGAAATTTCAAAATTAACTATTCTCGCTTGAAATGATATCTAAATGAGCATATATAGAATTAGTATTTATAAATGTTTGTATCTATGATCTTAATGGCCAAAATGAAATGGTAATTTTAGGTTGTATATTGAATTCTGAGTGTTCCAGGTTTTAATGCCCCCCTTCCAACCCTGAAAACTGAATGTTGAGAAAGTACCTACCAATGTAACTGCATAACTAAACTCACCTTTCCAAGCATCAGATCTAAATCTGCCACATTTTTTGTCAAAGGAGAAAATTCATCAGTTTGAATGATATTTGTTACATCAAAGTCAGCATCTGGGGTTTGTATCATCTTGGAGAGTCCATCCACAGCACTCTTCAGTTCATACAAGCGCTTCAGAATCTCTTCCTGGCGGGATTCGAGTGCTTGAAGTGATGGGTCAGCCTCTTCCTACAGGAGAGGAAAAAACAAGGCCACGTAAACCTTCACTCAGCTCACTGTCAAAGTAGTCCACAGCTTACTTAACATTAAGTTTTGAAAAACTAAACCCCTTCAAATAGCCAGACCACTGTGATTACCGTGGGCTCATATCTATCAGTTGTCCCTTGTCTGTATGAGTGTGGCGAGATGGCGTATTTAATCAATTCCTGAAATCTTCCTGCTTAGCAGATTTTTTAAACCATTAGTTAGAGCAAACTCTGTGACACATTCAAAATCACACAAAGAGTTGGCAGTGAAGGGCTAAACAATGACTGAAAAATCAAAGACAGCTTGTCAGGTTCTCTTTAGCCCAGAAGTGCAGATGGGTAAGTTTGTGGTACAGCAGCCAAACAAGGAAACTTTTTGACAAATCAGGTAGTTAATAAAAGAAAAAGGCCCTGCAGGTTTAAATGGATAGTATATTGTGTGGATTCAGTCTTTGTTTCAGAGAATTTAAATTATGGTGGAAAAAAAAAGACCAAGGGTTTTGTTACATGTTAATACCAATGCAGCTTTTAATCTCAATTATCTCACAAGCAATCTCATCTTACTCTTTTAAAAGTAGATGAAAAATATATTCCTATCACAGGTTTTAAATCTACAAGCTTAATAATGTTGAAGAAAAATCTTCAAATAGCCTGTTTCTAAGCATCCTGAATAAGGATTAACAAAACCTAAATCATCACAGATGAAGGGATAAACAAGATATCCAAGTAAAATCTTTATACTTACTTAAAATAATATTCTCAAAGATATGGGAAGACATCTTAAGTAACCATTATATAGTTAGTAATTAACTCCATACTTTACGATGGGAAGGCCTGTTAAGTTCTGTCCCAAAGTTACTCCTACTCAGTATCTCCACCGTCAGCCTGGGTGAGGGCACAGCAAATCCATGATGGCATCAAGCTAAAACTGGCCACAAGCAGCCTGTGAGAATTCCATGCATTATTGGCACTGAAGAGAGGCTGCTCCATTAGTTCTATGTAACATAGCATTTGGAATTTTTTGTCTTATTTGAGGCAAAAGAAACTGAGACTAGAAATAGAGGATGTGTAGCTGGCTAAACGCGAGCTGAGCCAGCAGAGCGATGATGCAGCAGGACGGAACGAGGCCTGCTGGGCACTCTCAGGAGGCTTGCAGGGAGCTCCCACGGCCATTCAAACATAATAACCGCGACGGGGACACACGCAGGAGCTCAGAAAACGCAAAATGAAAGCTTTAAAAACATCACAGAGAAATTCCTGAAAACGCTGATTTTATTTAACCCTCGGACGTGCCGCTTACAGCGAGGCGGAGCCAGGGCCCCTCCCGCGGGCTGTGAGGCGGTGGGGCTCAGCTCCGTGAGCTCTCCGGCAACGGAGGCTCCTCCCGGTCCCTAACAGGGGCTGGGGCTCTCACGGGAGGGAATACCGGCCCAGCGGCCACAAGCCTGACCTCGCCATGGCGAGCACCGCGAGCCGCAGCCTGAGCAGGTCCTTCCACCCAGCCCTCGCTCCTACCTGCGGCGGCGCGGCGGTGCCGGGAGGGCGGTGCAGGTTGGGCAGGGGGTACATGCAGGTGGGCAGGTGCTCCGCCAGCACCCCCGCACCGTGCAGCGGCCGCACCTTGTACATCGCGGGCATGGCGGCTCCCGGCCCGCCGCACGCCAGCTCTGCCGCCGCCGGCCCGCCCACCCCCGCGCCCATTGGCGGAGCGGTGCGTTACCGACACGCGTGGCACCCAATGGGCTACGGGCTCACCCGCCCGCCCTGCTGCCATTGGCCAGCGTTGGGCAGCTGAATAGAGTCCCCACAGGGCGGTGGGCGGGATTGCGCCGCCGGGCCGGGGAGCACGGGCGGTGTGGGGCGGGCGCGCCCCGGCCGCTCCCGGCGCTGACCGAGCGGGGCGGGAGCCTGAGGAGATCGCAGCGCGTTCCGCCCCGGGGCCCCGATGGAGGCGGCTGCGCCCTGGTGAGTGTGTACACCGACCCGGCAGCGGCCTTGCTCCCCGCCTGTTCACTCCCCGCCCAGGTTGCTTTGCTGCCCTCACGGGAGCCGCGCTCCTCGCCCGGGCCGAACCCCGGCCGTCGGCGCGGTTCCGGCTTCCCCTCGGTTCCCGCCTCTCCTCCCGGCTGGTTAGGGGTTTTGCCTGAGTTGGGGTCTTGCCTGAGTGGGGTTTGCTGCCCGCTCTCACCGCCGTGGTTTGCTGTCCCTTTCTCCGCAGCCCGCAGCCCGCCGGGGCCATCCGGCCCATCGACCGCGGCTCTGTCCATCGCATCTGCTCGGGGCAGGTTGTGCTGAACCTCGGCACTGCCGTGAAAGAGCTCGTGGAAAACAGCCTGGATGCCGGAGCTACCAACATCGGTAATTCTAACTGAATTTCATAACTTTATATAGGCTGCTAAATCAACATCTTTTTCCTCAAAACCGAGTGTATGTTAACAAACCTGAGCAGATACTTTCTGTTGGGGCCAAGTGTGTTTGCAGTCATTTTACACCTCAGGTTAATAAAACATTCTGATTCCCAGGCTCTGGCTCATATGCCTCGTAGCATATGAGATTATGTTATTTAATTTCTGTCCCCTTTGGCCACTAAAAAAGTGTGTAGCCTATGCAGCAGTGATGAAAAGGCTGTGCCAGCCGGTGGCTTTCGGCTAGCACAAGGTAAAGGCAGGGCTGGTTTCCAGAGCTACCAGGATGATGGCTGGGATAACTGGGAAAACTTCTGTTCAGACAGAAGTTCAGTGAAGCTGAATTACCTAGAACTACAGATTGGTTTGTATTAAATTGACCTAACTTTTGACAGCTATCGGGTTGGGTTTTTTTCTGTTACTCAATTTTCACATGGAAAGCTATAATCTGAAAAATTGGCTTCAAGTGCAAAATTGATACCAAACGCCATGTGTGGACCTAAAGAATTAAAGTACTTTATGACTTAATTTTGTAGATATAAAACTTAAAGATTATGGGGCAGAACTGATAGAAGTTTCAGATAATGGAGGTGGAGTAGAAGAAGAAAACTTTGAAGGCTTGAGTAAGTTTAATTTTTTTCATAATTTAGATGTGGGCATTTAGTTTAATTGTATTTAATGGACACTTGGCTTTTACATAATGAATGCGTTGCCTGCAAGACTTGAGCAACACTAGACTGATCTGTAGTGCTCTTGTGGTTACAGTTCTTGTAACTCAGAAATAGTTTTTGGTTTCTTTGCTTATTATTGTGGCACAAACAATACAAATAACCACAGAGGAGAAAATCCTATAATGTTTATGTGGATTCATTCATGTTTAATCACTGGTTGTTGTTGAAGGAGTTGAGCTGTGTGGAAGTGGCTGCTTTGGGAAGATAAATTATAAACTTGAGTATTTGCTGAAAGGAAACTGATGTTGCACTGACTGTAAAACGTCCCATTTGCTAGTTTTGAATTGCACAAAATGGGAGCAGAAACAATATTATTGTCTGATGAATCTTAACTAGCCACTGCAACAGAAATACTAGTGCTTCTTTTTTGATAAAACAACTAGGAATATTTTCCCAGTAGGTTATTACTCAGTAATTTTGGTGTTCACTACATTTTTGGAACATCAGAAACCCAATCTGCTGCTGTTTCAGCACAGTGGAAGTTCAGGGGTGCTGCTGCTGCTATGTCAGTTTGTTACCTATGGCTGGTGCTGCACTGATGGTTTGGACTGACTCCTCCTCAGCTGTTGTGGACTGGGCTTGTACCACCATGCACAGCACAGGCTGCAGCTGTTTTCTGTGACAGGTCCAGCAGCAGCAGAGGCAGGTACTGTGTTCTGCTCTCAGGCATCTTGTAGTGCTTGTACCAATCAAATGCTGAATAAATCTGTGGTGTAAGCATGAAATAACAGGTGCATCCGAGAATTTTAAAGAGATCTTGGATGGGATAGGGAAAAGAGATCTTGGACAGGAAAAAGGAAAGCAAAAGTATTTTGTCTTTAATCATTATAGCATAGAGTATTTTGTCTTTAATCATTATGTAAAATACAATGAATAATATAGAAGGTTTTTTGCTTGACATGCATACAAAATCTTGCATAGACCAGTGTCACTTTGAAGTGAAATGTGTATTTGAAATATCTTTTTCCAGCTCTGAAACATTACACATCAAAGATACAAGATTTTTCTGATCTAATGCATGTTGAAACATTTGGGTTTCGAGGTGAAGCTTTGAGTTCACTGTGTGCATTAAGGTAAATAGCATTATTTAGTAGTAGTAGAGATTTACTATATGCACAAAAACACTACACCCTTTCAGTTAACCATTATTGATAAAATGAGGCTTTGGAAACTTCCAGTTCCTTACTGTTAGGTCAGGTTTGAGTAATAGGTTGCATGACATCCTGAGTAGTTTCCAACCAGAATTACTCTCTAATTCTAAGCACCTATTTTTTACTGTTACTTAAGGTGGGATTGTGTATTTGCATGAGTATTTGATCCTCTGATGTGAAGCCCTGTAATATTTAAGTGCTGGTTGTTAGGCTGTAACTCATTGAGACTGTATGTAAATTTATTTCAGACCAACTATACATTTTAAATCAGCTTTTGTACACAGTGCTGCTGGCATCTATTAGAATAAGTGGTCTAATGTTCAGCAGAACTAGATTTTAAAATTGAGTTTTATAAGAGAGGAATGAAAGGGATACAAATGAGAATATGTAGCTAGAAAAATTTTATACTGCTCTGAAGAGCAGGTTCTTGGTTGTTGATGGGGAAGAGTTGTTTTAATTAAATTAATAGTATTGCTATGGCTTCCATGCTGATTGTCATGAGAAATAGATAAGATAATATGGTGCTCAGTGAATAATTCTGTTGCCTCTTTCCTCCCATTAGTGATGTTACCATTTTCACCTGTCATAAGTCAGCAAAGGTTGGGACTCGTTTGGTGTTTGATCACAATGGCAAAATTACTCAGAGGACTCATTTCCCACGACAGCAAGGAACAACTGTCAGCATCCAGCAGTTGTTTTATACATTACCAGTGCGACATAAAGAGTTCCAAAGAAACATCAAAAAGGTAAGGTCAGAAATTCTCAAGTCAGAGGAGTTTCGTCCCCCAGAATTTATTCACTGCTGAATGAAATTCAGGTCTCTGTAGAATGCATTGATTACAGACTATTTTGTGCTTTTCTTATGCCTTACTCATATAACAAAAGTGGTCTTGAATGCTTTTCTCTTCTGCTTTGCTATATTTGGGTTTAAAGACATTCTCAGATTTTCAGAGTTTGAAAAGAATCCATATCATGATCATTTATCTGTATTTTACAAAAAGGTACTGTTGCATTGTAGCTAAATATCAATCTTGTAAATATCCTGTTTATTTTTAAAGTACTATTTTTAGTGTACACATATATATATTTTCTTACTTTAGTTTGTAAATATTTTAATAAAACTTCCCCCTCTTTGTTACCTGCAGATATTGAATGCTTTGTTTATACATTTGTGTTTTAGAAAGAAGCATTTCATATAAACACGAACTTTCTTTTTCCTGTAATAGGAATATGCAAAAATGGTCCAGCTGTTACAGGCCTACTGTATTGTTTCCAAGGGAGTGCGGATTAACTGCACTAATCAGGTTGGCCAAGGGAAAAAAAGCTGTGTGATATCCACTGCTGGAAGTCCCAGTTTAAAGGAGAACATTGGAGCAGTATTTGGACAAAAACAGGTATTGCTTTTATTATTGAAAAGAGAGAGAATGTAGCTATATAGGAGGATTTTTCTTACCTGGTAAGGTGTGAGAGGATGGATTGCTGGCCTGCAGCGCACCCTGCAGGCTGACAGAGGAGAGACACCGCAGCTTCCTCTCAAAGGCCTGGATCTGCTCACAGGTGCTTTATGGGAGAGAAGTGATTTAGGAAATTGGGTTATGGCTTAATTTCTCTCTGAAACAAATTTTAAGAGCTGTTGAGCGTGCAGATGGGCTGTGTGTCACAAGAACACGCGATTTGAAAAAAAAATCCTTAAAATGGTGTGATGTGACAGTCTTAACTGGAGAACGGAATACTGAGGTGTGTTCACTTTTGCAAGCTTTTCTGTGAAACTGTTTTATTCTGAATAATCTTTAAATGGGATTGCAGTCAGCCCCCGTAAAGCTGTGCTTTCTAAGGAATAGCTGTAAAAATAATCGTTATCCTCTAGATGAGAGTAGAGATGAAAAAAAGCTTAAAAACCTCCTTCCTACAACTGTATATTACAATCATCAGAAATAGTGAGTGGTTGATAGCTGCTGGCTGTTAATAAACAATTTGTCCCTCCACAGTGCCCATATAGAGATCTCAAAGCCTGTTCATGCTGTGGCTGAAAGATGAGAAGGAAGATATAACTTTGTCTTGCCATGTGGCAGCAAGCACAGTTGAAAATTGATTGTTGTCTGAACAGAATGTTTAGCTTATAGCCTGTTTTTTAATATTGAGTACTTAGATTGATAGAAGCTGCTCTAATGACAGAAAAATAACAGTGGCATAACTGGGAAAGTGTTTGTGGTAAACATAACTGTTTTTAGGGAGCTTATAATTCAAATAACACATTTTTTAATAGTTCTATTATCCTTTCAAAAGAAACTTCAGTTACTCTTTTGCCTTTTATTTTAGCATAAAACCTGTTTAGGTCATATGTATGTCAAATTGCTATTTATTGTGTTGTTTTGCCTGTGTGCATTTAAGGTCTGTTAATTAAGGTTCTGCCTGTGTAAGGGTCTGTGAAATATCTCAGGCACACATTGAGATATCAGAGGCATTTCTTAATGACATTTTTCTGTTTCTTAGTGAACAGTGCTATTATCTTCCAGTAGGTTTGGATATTTTAAATATTTGTCTTGTTCAGCCAAAACCCACCGTTTTCTCAAATAAATGTTAAGGCTAATAAATGACAATAAAATAGAAGGGGAAAATCTATATTGGTTTGCTGTTTCACTTCCTTCCCTTTTTTTTTTTTCTTTTCAGTTGCAGAGCCTTATTCCTTTTGTTCAGCTTCCTCCTAGTGAAGCTGTTTGTGAAGAATATGGACTCAACCCTGATGGCATGCCACAAAATCTTTACAGGTAATTAGGAAAGTATAAACCACTGCTGCCTGTGGCACTTTACCATAAACCAAAATTTAAAACAAAAAAGTAAAAGAAATAAAAAGGTGTGATTTGTAGCATTGTCAAGAGCCATGTTATTGTTTATGAGCCAAGAACAGCATAGTAGATATTGGGATGCAGTTTCGTAGTAGCCTTTGTCAGACAGGGAATTGGGAGAGGAAAAGTGTATAAACATATTCACTGATGCTGTATAATAGTGCTTCCTTAAGTCTCTTGTTAAATACTTTTCCCTTAAACATGCTTTTCTCATCCCTTTTATCTTACTCTTCCATTATTTATCCAACAGTATTACTGGCTTCATTTCTCGTTGTGATCACGGTGTTGGAAGGAGTGCGACAGACAGGCAGTTCTTCTTCATCAACCAACGCCCCTGCGATCCAGCAAAGGTCAGGGGGTTGTTTTTCTGTCATCAGCCTCACTAACTCAACATTCTCTGAAAACCTCAGGATTAGTAGCTCGTGTGTATGTTTGTTTCTTGGAAGTAGAAGTTCTTCTGTCTCAAGTTTCTCTCTTAGTTGTCTGTTTGAGTGAACAAGATCTCAGTCGTACAATATCTATTTTAGTACATTAATTAATATACACTGGTGCAAAATAGAAGATAATATTTTTGATGTTTATTATTTTTTCACCTTCTTTGCAGGTTGTCAAGATTGTGAATGAAGTTTATCACTTACACAATAAACACCAGTATCCATTTGTTGTCCTTAACATTGAGGTAGATTCTGGTATGTTCTGAATAAATTTTAGTAACTTTAGTAAGGGTTATTACAGTTTATTCTTCAATGATGTTTGTATTTAGAGAATATTGCCAATTTTCATCTGTATGACTTCCTGCACTCTTGGGGGATTTTTTAATGCTCACTTGGTGAGGGAGAAATAAACTCTAGCTGTGATTTCACTATTTTTCCCCTCCACCTTTTCTATACTCAAGAATAACTTCTTAAGTGATGTGGAAGAGGTCATCTTAAATACAAGAAAACTTGTATCATGTTTTTATTTGCTGGAGTGTTGACATAGTTAGATGAGATTTGCAGACAAAATAGCAAACATGATTCAGAACTAATTCAATGCAATAACATTGGATTTTATTTGTAAAGCAGTTCTTTTCTACTTTTTTTCTTCCAGAGTGTGTTGACATCAATGTAACTCCTGACAAAAGGCAAATTTTACTTCAGGAGGAAAAATTTTTATTAGCAATTCTAAAGACTTCTCTGATGGAGATGTTTAGTAATGATGTTAACAAACTGAATGTCAATCAGAAACTTCTGGACATATCAGGTAGGACACAAAATGTGAAAGTTTCGAGTATAATATTTAGCTGAGATTTAAAGATGGAGAAACGTGTTTTTAAAAACCCAAAGAAGAAATTAAAAAAAATTAAAATCAAAATAAAGAAAGACCTTAAATTATTAAGTGTTTGTTATGGAAATGACACATGCCAGCACAGCAAGATTTACAGTCAGTTTTGTGAGGAAAAAATTAATACAGAATTCATAATGCTTGCAAAAGGTTTCTCCCAAGAAACTAAAAGCGATCTATGATTTTTTTATGAAAGTGTCTTTGAGAAAGAATGGTTAAGGGGTCATATATAAAATAAGAAAATTAGGTATGAATTTACTGGATTTAAACTTTATTATATTTTTAAACTTTGATTCTTTTATGTTATCTACATAAATTGATGATTCTCTTGTGACTGTGTAGTCTTTCAAGATCGCTTTTCTGGGTTAAGATAATCTCATCTTCTTCCTTTAATTCAACAGAGCCCCTTCTAATTTTCCTTTTTGCTAACATACAGAATCAGTTGCAGCCTGATTCTCGCTGTTATTTTAAATTAACCTTCAGTAAAATCCTTGTTGGACTGGCAGTTGACAAGGTTGAAGCCCTCTAATGACCTGCAAATCCCATGTACTCTAGTGCCTGTCGTGCCAGCTCCTTAACACTTTGCCAATGGAATTTTACAGTGTGTAAAATTTACATTAAAGTGTAAGAGCAATTCACTTTCTGTTGTCACTCTGTCATGAAACTCTTTTGATAATACAAATAAATGTGCTGATTGGACTGATTATTGTTCCAGTTTAAAAAGAGACTACAAATTCATTCTTAGTAGTGCCATTAAATGTCTTGAAGATGTAGCTGTTCCTGTGTTTGATATTAATGCATTTCAGCCCCATACTCATTGTCTGAAGCTTCAGAGCTCCTTTGAGATGTTTGATATTTTTCTACCTCTTCTCATTCCCTTTCCTAAACCACATCATTTGATTCATGTTTCCAGCTAATTTAGAATCTTGAAATACTCTGCATTCTGATTTCATTAGGTAACTTGAAGAAGACACTTCCTGAAGAGACAGAAGAACCTCGGGCAGAAATGCTGTCTGACTCTGAGACTGAAAATCCAGGTGGTGAAGGCAAAAAAATAATGACTCTTGCCAGATTAAGGGAGTCATTCTCTCTCCATCAGGCTACAGAAAGTAATTTTCAAAGCTCTAAAAAGGCAAAACAGCAGCACAGTTTTCCTAGACAAAGGTTACTTGATACCACTGGGAGTGCTGTAAAGATTCAAAAGGCTGTCTTGACTAAGGAGGCTGAGAGTTTCCGTAAGTTGGACTCAAAGATGTCAATTCCAAGGAGACACTTCAGAAAATTAGAAGATACTGCAGATTCTGGATTCTGTAGCATTTCAGAGTCAGATGCTGGATGTAGTACACCAGAAGCTGGAAGCTGCATCAATAGTGAAAGTGCAATTAATTCTGAAGAGGAATTCTGTAGCACAGAAGAACAGATGCAAAAGGAATGTCTTAAAACTCTGGGATGTAGTAAGAAGTCATTGGACTGTGATGTTCAGGTCTTGGGCACTGAACCCAAGCTAGATCAAGTGGATGACTGGACTGATCAAAACAAGTTCTCTCAAGAAGCCAATAGTTATTCTCCAAGAGTAAAACGTTCTAAAAGCAGAAATTTTAAAAGTGAAGCAGATGATTCCCAGGCAGGTAAATATCCTGAAGAGAAGAACACTAGTGTTGATGTACTGGTGGAAATTAAAAAGAAAATTGTGCCTCTTGAATTCTCTATGAAGATTTTGGCAGAAAAGGTAAAAAAGGTAATACAGCAGCAACAGAAAAATACAGAAACTGAAAATTACAGAAGATTTAAAGCAAAAATTAGTCCTGGGGACAATAAAGTAGCAGAAGATGAATTAAGAAAAGAGATAAGGTATTTCTGCTTTTACTTGCTTAATATATTTTGCTCATCAGTTAATAAAATTAGTTAATGTAAAAAATGTGAGACCTGGCTTGAGTGTAGGCAAGAGGCTTCATGTACCTGCTAGGTTTGGGTCTATTTGTTATTTAACATCAGAAAAAAAAGTCTTATCTGATGGGTTATTTTACTGGCAGAGCAGCTACTTGAACTAAGGGCAAACAGAATCTGGAGAAAGACACTAAAAAGGCCACAAACATAGATTTGGCCTAGATCAGCCTTGTAAATTGCAATGCAGTCAGAGAAACACCAGATTTCATGACAGAAAATAGCACACGGAGAAGACTGCATAGCTGATATTCCCTTGTGTGAATGAAATTTGATGAGACATACCTGGAAAAATAAGTTACTTTCAGATGATCAGGGGACAGTAAAAGTCTTATGATTTGTTAATACTTGGATTAAAAAAAATGTGTTAGAAAAGTCTTCTAAGAAGCTGCCTTCAAAACCACGATGCCATCTTTACTTAATTACTTGGGCTATTACCATATTGCCTGCTTCTGTTTTTATTATCACAAATGGGGGAATCCTGTCTTAATGATGCATATTGTTCTGCCAGAAATGGCCTCATCAGTCAGTGGCAGATTTTCAGTATTTATGTTCTGCTTAAATGAGATTTTTTTTCTTTATTTTTTAATAATACAGAGTGTGTTCTGCAGGGTACAAACAGGAAGTTTTTAAGTTTTACGTGATAACTGATAAGGGTGTAACTTATAATCTCTGTGTTTTTTGTTTACAGTAAAGAAATGTTTGCCAAAATGGAAATCATTGGCCAGTTCAATTTAGGATTTATAATAGCAAAGTTGAATTCTGATCTTTTCATAATTGACCAACATGCTACTGATGAGAAATACAACTTTGAGATGTTGCAACAACACACTGTTCTCCAAGGTCAGAAGCTGATAGTGTAAGTACTTTCAGTGTGTACATGTTTCACATTCAATTCAGCGTTTCAGAATGATATCTATTATTTATATTCATGTAGCATTTCACACATTCAGAACATTTGAGACTAAAGTGGTTTTGATGTTCTGTGTTTCAAAGAGTCAATCCTGACATGAAACATAAATTCCATGGATGCAGTAGTAGCTATGCAGCAAGTCAGTGGTCAAATAGGTTTCCCAGTGGGCTTTCATAGCAACCCACAGTTCAGCAGGATATTGGAGACTGTTCTGCAACAAGGAATGCTGCCCAACTGACTTCATTCTTCTGAGTAACACTTGGAAGTAACTGTTCAGTAGTGAGATTTTTTTATAACAAAGCAGAGTGAAAAGTTTTACTGCAGAGCTCTGTATTAAGTATTTCTTGGTTGTTTCAGAAATCTGTTTTAAGTGCTTTGCACTGTGTACCTATGCAGTACCATATTTTTCTCTCTCTTTCAGGCCTCAAAATCTCAATTTAACAGCAGTAAATGAAACTGTATTGATTGAAAACCTAGAAATATTCAGAAAAAATGGCTTTGATTTTGTCATAAATGAAAATGGTGAGTTTGGACAAGAATTGCTGGAAGTAAAAGAGTTCAGAGGTTATCTTATTATGCAAAAATTCCTTTGAGTGTTATCAGAAGCTTTGAAATAAGATGCATTATTGTATATGGGATATTTGTTTTTTAAGACCTGTGATTCTGAGGTCTCTCTGCATGATTTAACAGAACATTGTAAATTATTTATCTCACCAGCTTTTTACATAAGGTTTTGAAGACTGTTTGGAGTCATTCTTTGGCTACATGACGGGATGTGCATTTTCTGGAATGTTAGAGTAAAATCCCTTTGTTCTATTAGTACACCTGCAGGGATAAGTGTTGGCAAGTGCTAAATACAGTGATTTAAAATAAATAGATAGCATTAGTAACTTATTTTCTTTGGTTTTCCTTATGGCTTTAGTTCTGACTTGCTTTGTTCTTTTGAGGAAACTCTGTAACCTGTAAGCTCTTTATTGTTTCCCTTACACAGTGAGGATAATGAAAATGAAGTGTGGTACCACTTTGCAGTTTGGGAAGTCACTGCATATTTTTTCCATAAACTTCATTCCAGAATAACCCAGGGTTTCTCTGGTCCAAAATGCTATTAATTATCAGTCTCTTACCATCATTAATCCTTAGTGGTTTTGTTGTCACATAAACTCAAAAAAGTTTCACAAATCATTTATTCTTTGGAATTTAAGGCTTTGCTGGAAAGCAGATCTTCCTGCTTTTAATTTAGCAAACAACTTTTTGGGTGATGTTAAAAGGGCATCTGCCATAGCTACCACTTTGGTTAGTTAATTACATACATCAAAAGATTAAATTAAAACATTAGTATGTATGCACACCACATCATATTAACATTTTAAAGTAGTTTCTCAGTTTTTCTTTCAAGAAAAAGGAATTTCCTGTTTTTCTCTGTTTCTTTATTATCATTTCAAACATTCCAGCTCCTGTAACTCAAAAAGTTAAGCTGATATCATTGCCAACAAGCAAAAACTGGACTTTTGGTCCACAAGACATAGATGAGCTGATCTTCATGTTGAGTGACTGCCCTGGAGTGATGTGCAGGCCCTCCAGAGTCAGACAGATGTTTGCTTCTCGAGCTTGCAGGAAGTCTGTAAGTAGTGCACTTGATGTTTGTGTTCAGATAAATAAATAACACATTTCCTGATGTAGTACAGGTGTCTTTATTGCAGGGCAAGTTTATTTACTGCTGAGTGTCAACAGCTAATATCCTTCCTTCTGTTCCTCATGGTTTTATCTAGTGTAACTTGAGAGATATTTCTGCTAGTTTTTAATTTTGTTCCAAACAAATGTGCTCAGGAACACCGTGTTAGCTGTGTTTTGTCTTCTGATTGTCTGGTAGGTATTTTTTTCTTTTAATGCCTTGCACAGAATTTATTAACTGTAGTGCTGAAGTACTGCTCTGGTCTGTGTCAGCTGGCAAATGGGTAAAGGAAATAATTATTTTTTTTCCCTTTGCTTGCAGGTGATGATTGGAACTGCACTGAATGTGCAGGAAATGAGAAAACTTATCACCCATATGGGTGAGATTGAGCATCCCTGGAACTGCCCCCATGGAAGGCCTACTATGAGACACATAGTCAGTTTAGACTTGATTTCACCAAAATAAGTCAGTGTCTGTTTTTTAATAACATTTTAATTTTAATTCTTGGCAATATTTTGAGCTTTTATTGTGACTTCTCTATTTTGTGTAAAAAAAATTTAGCCAGTCTTGAAAGTTGGAAACAATAGCACCTGAAGGCATTCAGCAAGGTTTCCTTGTTACTGTTGTCAAGTCATCAATACCAACATCCTGGAATTCACGTAAATAACTTATCTTTTATCGTAAATTACTGTATGTTGTACTTCTTTGAGCAGCAATCAAAATTTTTATAAAATAAATAAGTTTATATATAAAGATCAGGAGTAGGTGAGCCTCATTTATAACATTCTTAAAATGAAGTGGAATGGGAATTTAAGTTCCTAGCAATGCTATAAAACAAATACTAATTTTCTATGTTTATACATCATGTATATGATAATTTTAAAGAAAATTAATTTATACACAAGTTAAAATATTTTTTTTTCTTATACCAAAGCTGGGTTTCATTAGATAATGACTTAGAGCTTTAATATTGCATGTAATGGTTAATTTCCTGTTATCTGTATTTAAAGCTTGAATAGAATAATTAGTCTGGCATCATTGCTTTTAATTAACATTGTTCCCCTCCAAACTCCAAATTTGTTTTTTAAGAACAAGGATTCTTTTTCTGGTAATGAAGGGGGAAAAAAGCTCTCTCACCAGGCACTGCCAGTAAGGCCAGCCCAAATTCTATCTCAGTACAACCAAAGCAGTTGGTAGAAAAAGGGTCTTTTTGAACCAGAAACCATTAAAACAGGAAGCTACGCTCTTCCAGGTCTGTTAGGACCAAGATTTAACCCAAGAAATCTATTTTTATGTGTTATGTTCCCTTCACGCTCCAATTTTCGCTGATGGAGCTATGGCTGTGATGCTGCTGCTGTTCCTCTAGTGCTTAAAGCTGCCCGCGCCGCTTCTCCGAGCAGCATGACAGAGCGCGCCCATGGTACCCGGCCCGGCTGTGCCCCAGAACCTTCAGCAAATTGTCCGTGGCCCAGAACCTTCAGCAAATTGTCCGTGTTCGTGTGGAGCCGCGGTTTCGCAGCCCCGCTCTGCGGGCGTGGACAGCGGCCGGGCCCGGGCCCTGCGGCAGCGTTGTTATGGCTACGGCAGCGCTGCGCCTGCGCGGGGAGAGGGGCTCGGCCCCGCCGCCCCTCAGCCGGGGCTCGGTAAGGGCTCGGCCCTGCCACCCCTCAGCCGGGGCTCGGTATGGGCTCGCTAGGACCTCGGTTAAGGGCACGGCCCCGCCGTGGGGCCCGACCTTCAACCAGGGCTCGGTAAGGGCTTGATTAAGGGCCCGGCCCCGCCGTTCCCCGGTAAGGTCTCGGCACCGGCTTTTCCCCTCATTCCCCGCTCGGGTGCCGGTGGCAGTTGAGGCTGTCCCTGCCAGCCCTCGCCGCTGCGGCACTCGCGTGTTGGGTTCTTGCACTTTCAAGTGGTGATGCCCGTCTGTGATACAATTACAGCTGTGCAGGCTGTCCTGTAACCTCCAGGTAGTTCTTAAGTGGCAGAATGACTACAAGATATAGTGGTTCTACTATGCTGTGGTTCAGTATGCAACTCATAACTTGGAAGGCAAGTTAAATCAATAACAGTAGTGCAGATGTAATTTCCCAGAACTCGCCAAATGCATATCTTTGAGAAATGGCTTTCAACTTTTCCTCGTAATTAAATCTAATAGACAGTTAAAAGTCAGGTAAAGATGGAGATCTCTGTGTGGCAAAAGTAAGTCTGCAGACACTTCCCTCACAGCGGTTTTGAGGGAAGACTTGGAGGTAATTCACAGACATTGCTCCCTTTTAACCTTGTGTAAACCTTGCCTGCCGCAAGCTGACAGCAGTGGTTTAAGGAATTGCTGTTACAGAGATTACTTGAATACATGCATGTGTAATAAAAACAGAAGTACTGTTGGGTTTTTTTTGGTCATTATTTGTGTTCTGGGTTTTTTAACTAGTTTATAGGGTACAAATATGTACATACAACAGAAATAAATTTTTATTTTTCAGAAGGAAAGTACACATTGAGACAACTCAGTAGCTATGGTAAAAGGCAAGAAGAAAGATGTCAAGAAAGATAGCAAGAAAGATGGTAAGAAGGCAGCTGGTGAGAAGACAGAAGAATCTCTAGATACTAGAGCTGAGAGTAGCTTAACACCACTGCCAGATTTGCAGAGTGAGTCAGTGAATGAAGAAACTCAGGCAATTCCAAAGGCACAAGATGAGGAGCCAGGGGTAGAGGAACCACCAGTCCAGCCTGTTCTCCAGATCCATGAGGAGCCTGTTCTTGCTCAAGTGATTGTAAAAAGGTACACTTGTTACAAATACTGCGCTGAAGTAAAGAACTCTTATTTAAAGTATCTCTGTTGCAGCCAGTGTCATGCAAACAGATCTGACTCTTGATTTGAAGCAGAGAATCAGGTTATTCAGACTGAGTAGCAGGTGGCACCTTAGGAGTCATACATGTGGAATTCTGCTGCCTTCTTGCATCCTAGAGTGCTGCTGGAGCTCTCTGCCTGCCAAAACCCTCATTCTCTCTGCTTGTTCACCTCCAGTGAAATTTTGTTAAAGTATACAGATAACTGATGAAGAAAATCTATCATGTAATCTTTAGTTGTTGCTGCCTTTTAATGCTTAGGGCTGTTCATATCTCTTTAGAATATCCTAAACTGAGGGAGCAGGTGAATGGCCATGTTAAAAAAATTCTTTTGTATTTCAATGTGATGTTTATATGTTATGTTTCATATACTAGCATGCCTGACTGTAAGGTAGAAAATGTGGGCTTTTTTCTTAATTGAAGGAAATACAGGTCTGAGGCAGCACAACAATTATGTGGAATATTACAAGGAAGGTTCAAAACTTTGGAAATTTTCTTGTTCAATTTTCTACACAAGATGCAATAGCTGACCTGTGTAGACCATGGTAAATCAAAGGTCGTTTATTACATGTGATTTAGATCTATTGACAATGAGTTTAAATCTTCATCTTTAGTTTGTTTTCTTTGTAGCTATGAAGGTGAACAAGTTGATGAATTCTATGAGGGCCAAGGATTTATATGTTTTGAGGGAGGAAATACATACGAGGTGAGTGTATAAATTAAAAAACAAGTAGTGGACCAAGTTCTCTCTTAAAAACACTGAGAAGTATTGAAAGTTGTGTTAGTTTCTGGCATTAAAACTCTTTGAAACTAGTAGTTGGAGGGGAGTTAACATGGCATTCTTTTGAAATTTTACAGTCACTATAGGCTTCAGCTGGGGTAAGAATAAATCTGCAAATTATGCTGTTCTCTTAATTTTGAAGGGTCTATTTTCTGAAGGATGCATGAATGGAGAGGGGACTTACACATGGGCTGATGGAGTAAAGTACGAGGTAAAGTACAGTTTAAGTTGTAACTGAATCCAGTTAGATGTGCAAATTGAAGGAAAGTAGAAAAGTTGTAGCAATTGGAACAGTACAGGCACCAGCTGCAGAGCTATGGCAGTAATTTCAACCACAAGCCTGACTTGTCCCAGATGGTTGGGAAACAGAGAGTCTTAGATTTTAACGTTGTAATTTAATCTTTCAGGGAACATTTATAAAGAATGTACTGATGCATAATGGCCGTTACACCTGGAAGGATGGCAGTGTTTATGAAGGATCAATCAAAGATGGACTTAGGCATGGATATGGAGTTTTCAGGAGTGGTACTCATCCAATTTCTTACACTGGTTATTGGTGCAATGGCAAAAGACATGGAAAGGTCAGTAAGAACTAAATGAGAGCATGGGCTCGGGTGATACCTTCAGGAGCAGCAAATGTTACTGTGCAAAGGTTTTACAGAAGTGCTCTGTTCTGTTGCATGGTCTTACGCCGTGTAGAGGTTTGTTTTTCCTAGGGACTTTTTCTGAGTTTGTGAATACAGTTAATACTGTAAACCTGCTGTTGAAAGTAAAAGTCTGAATGGGTCAGAAAACTGATCTACCTCAGACTGAGTACTGTAATTAAGATGCCAAGGTTAGCCCTCTTAAAGTATTTCCAAGGGGTTTGAAAAACATGGTAAACTTTGATGTAATGTAATAGGATTTTTCTTTTGAACACTTAAGTGTTTTCTCAGGTCTTGCCTAACATTAATCAAAAGACATTGCTTTTTAAATTTAATTGTATCCCTCCAGTTCCTTTCAGTACCATGAATCAAAGTGACCCTAAGTATTAGAACATGATTACATGCATCATATCATTTGTATGTGGTGTTTTATTCATGTAGATTAATATTTAGGTATTTGAACTGACTATGCTCTTTGTTTCAGGGTAAGGTTTGTTATGATCAGGAACAGACCTCCTGGTATTCAGGTGAATGGGTAAATAATGTCAGAGAAGGATGGGGAAAGAGACGGTAAATATGATAACTCTTGTTCTTACCCTCAACATATTTTATTTTTCTGTATTATGTCGCAGTTTCTTGTGTTGTTTAAAGTTGTGAGTACAAATGCTGTCATTTCATAGTAGTGTGAACTTTCTGCAGTGGAATAAAAAATATACAAAGTGCTTTATGATAATGAAACAGACCTTTAGAAGTTTATTTTTATGCGCAGTATTTCTATTGACCATTCACACAAAAGAATAGCTAAAGACAAAATCCCAAATCAGCTTTGGTAAACCACAATTCAGTACTGAAAAACAAACATACTCAATTGATTTGAGCAGATGGAGCTGCCTTATGAATAAATGGCTTATCTCTAGAATGATATGTAAACAAATAGTGGTAATAGCACGGGCATAGACTTCTTGGGAAAAAGAACTGGTTAATATTTTTAGTGATTTCTAAATTAAAAATAGGAGGCAAACAGTGGCTACAGTAAAACCTCTGTGTCCATGCCATAGTGAGTCAATTTTCAATTTAATGCTTATATTTAACCTTAATAAATTACAAATTTATTAGCAATGAGATTTTGCAAAAACTTTTCATAACATCAGCATAGAGTTTAGTATGAATTGACTTCTGTTTTTTTTGCAGCTACAGATCTGGGAATACTTATGAAGGTCAGTGGAAGAAAAATCTACGACATGGATATGGAAAAATGAAATGGCTGACTGATAATCAAGAGTATTCAGGACAGTGGGAGTGTGGCATGCAGGTATATATTTCTTCCCCTGACACTCTTATTTAGTTCATCATCTGTCCACTACTCTAGGAAAGCTAAATAAGGAGTTTTGTGCAGTATCAAAGGAGTTTTGTACGATTTTTGCCAGTTGCATTTGCCAGTTGAGATAACAGAAACATGTTCTTTATTGTAAACTGATTCTTATGTTAGCAATATTCAGATTGTTAAAGGGTTTTGATTTAGTCATGTAAATCAAAATTTAATGCGCTAGTGGAAAATATAAACATTTTTCAGTTAAAAAAAGTTAAAGAAGTGACTTAGCTTGAGCTATGACTTCAGCAATAGGCGTATGTGGCAATTTGTTTCTATGTTGCCTGTAAAATACTAGACCATACTGTTCCCCCTTGGAAAAATTTTATGATGGAAAACAATTTTGTGGCCTTTTCAGTTCCTTCCATTTATTATTTTGTTTCAAAAAGAAGGTGAGTTACTTACTCTGTCTTTCCACTCTGCTTAAAATTATGAAGGAGTCCATCTTGTGGGACATCCTGGCTCTGTAGCATGGTGTTCCTCACCTGGCTGTTCAGCACTACAGGAGAAGGATCCAGGGAGGAAGGACAGGTGTCTTTAGGAGACCTGTGGTAGAGCTTGCTCAAGTATGTGTTGATGCTGTGCATCCTCTGAGTGCTTCTCCCTTTTACCTTTGTAGGATGTAGTTCTGTCCCTGCTTTGAAGTGCTGCAGCCATCTGCTGGGGGCTATTTCAGATAATTGCCAAAGTCTGGATCTATTTTTTAAGCACAGTTTGTTTTCAGCATGGTTCCGGCATCCACACATGGTTTTTGAAGAGAATGGAAATGTCTCAGTATTCTCTACGGAATGAATATGTGGGTGATTTTGTAAAAGGGGAGCGCCATGGATGTGGGACATTTATTTATGCTGATGGAGCATTGTACAATGGAGGATGGGTGCATAACAAGAAGCATGGCCAGGTGAGTATTGTAAGAACTACAGACAGCAGCAGAGCAAATTCTGTTCTGTATGGTGGGTCTCTTAGATTTCTGTACAGCAAACTGCATTCACTTTGCAGTGTGGATGGAATCCCCACACAAAGAGCAGAGAGTCCACTGGAAGCAGCAGGAGTCCTTCCAAGGATACAACCTGACTCTGTAGTTAGATATGTTTGGGGTATACAAAGACATATATTTCACTGTGGAGATTCTCAGTGCAGTAGGTGCATCTTGAGTTTTGCAGTGGTTGGTCAGAATTTCACACTTCCACTGCGAGCTAATGGGTTTCAAGCTGTCCTTGCACAGAGAGGTTCTTAAAATGTCTTGTAAAACAGACTTTTGAAAAAACTCCGAGTGCAGTGCCACATATGCAATCTAAGGAGACAAGTCTTTCTGTATGGGGGGAAGATACTTTTCAAAATCAAACAGTTATATAGTCAGTCCTTTATCCAAACAATGTACCTATTTAATAAGTGACAAAGTGCATTATAAAAGAAGGTAGAAAAAATTGTTTTGGTGTATTTTATTTCATATATTTCATTTTAGCCAAGATTCTGAAAAGGAAATTTGACTCAGAGAATTAGAGGTTTTGGTTTTTTTAATCTTTGTTTAATATTTACATTATAATTAATCTGTCTCTAGGGCATCTTTGTCTTCAAGAATGGTAAAGCTTTTCAAGGAGAGTTTGAAAATGATCGTCTAGTGGAACATCCTGCTTTTCAAGGGACTGCTGTGAAAGCCAAAAATTTGAGAGCCACTGGCAAAAGAAGGCGTTCTGGCCCTAGTGAGCACCTTAACAAAATAAATTATTCACTGTTCACATGTTGTTGTTCCATTTTACTATAATATGAAACTGTACACACTCAAGGATCAGACATATATCTTCAAACAACTTAGACAGAGATGGGAGTTCTGGCTTTGGTTTCCATGCTGCATTTCCTGTGACTGACACTTGGAGTGGAGTGACACGTCCACACCACATCTTGTAATGGATGGAACTGTTGTCTGAAAGTCTCACAGCTTGTGTAATGTCTAAGTTTCCTTTTAGTTAGGGCTTGGTTTGACAAAATTCCTCTTCAGTTGTTATGCTGTTGGTTGTGAAATCTCTACTTCTTACTGTGAAGAAATCGGTTGTTCCAAGTCAATAATACATGTTTTGTTTTTCTGTGTGTATATATTAAACTTTGTTTTAGTTTGTTCTAACTTATTTTTATTTGCTTGGTAGAAAAGACTACGATCATTAATGCTATGGGAAGGATTTCTATTCTGGGATCAGCTATTGATTTGGATATATCTTTACTGCTTGAATTGTTTCCAAAGGAAGACAGAGAGGAAGAAGTGGAACAAGTGAGAGTCTGCTGTTTAATACTTTCAGTTTTCCCCTATATTGTATTTCATACTATTTTATTTCTGGTTTATTTGTGTTAAAGTAACTCTTTCCATTAAACAATTATTTGAAAATCTGAAGGCCATGAAAACAGAAAAGCAAAAAGAATGAATAGACAGTATTGCCTCTTCTGAGCTTCCACTAAAAAAAGCCAATTAAAAACAGGTTGACATATCTGGAAGGGCATTGAGGAACCAGCTTTAGTTACTCTAAGGTTTGGCCACTGACAGAGAATGATTTATTTTTATCAGTCACCAAAACCCATGTATTAAAACTACTTTTGAGTAATGCTTTTGTGAACACTTAGCCAGGGTTATGCTTTTCTAAGTTGCAAGGTCAAGTAATTATCTGCCCAGTTGCAGGAACAATACACACTGATCTCTGCTTGCTTTGAGATGATGCTGAAAACATATCCTGTTTTATTTAGGTAGAATTTGCTGTGTTGAGTCATATTTCAGAACTGAGAAAAGCCTACTACTTCTACAGTACCTTAGGCTGTGATCCTTCTCCTGATGGCACTTGCGTCCTGACCAAGCTGCAGTTCTGGAGGTTTCTGAAGGACTGCGAGTTTCATTTCTCTGTAACTCTTGCTGAAATGGATCGGGTGTTGGGAGGTTTGTATTCCTTCTGAGCAGGGTCTGGAATGGAGGAATTTTAATAGTAGGCTGTGGAGAGTTGGAGTGGCAAGTTCTCCTGGCAGCTCAGCCCTGGGAGCTGAGTGGTTCTGAGTCAGTACCTCTGTGCCTCTGAGTTCTCAGTGGATTAATTTGCATTTCTCTGGACACTTCTAGTCCTTAGGTGAGAAAATACAAAATTACAACAGAAAAAATTGCACTGAAGAGCCACCTGTTCAAAATACATATTCACCCCTGATCTTGCCATTACTATTTAAGAGAGGGAGAGTGAGTTTTGAGTGAGAAGTAGGAGAAACAAATGTTTCTTTTTTTTGCTGTATTCTTAACTTTGGTTTGCATGTAGTATTTTTTATTCTTCCATAGAGCCAATTAATTAATCAATTCCCTTTAGACCTGCAGTGTCCATAAGATCTGAAGGGTTTAACTCCACTTAGAATCTCCTTTTATTTCTATATATGCTGAGTAGATGCATTTCTAGAAAGGAAATTTTCCAAGATCCAGCTACAGGTGGACAGTTCTCCCTTGACCTTTGTTTGGAAGTGCTGCATTGTCTGATTTGAGTCTTCTAGGAATGCTGTTACACTGTGATAGGTGGACATGGAGAGGATAAGAAAGGCTGACAAATCAGTGTGCCTATACATATATACTATATGCCTATACATTTTAATGTACATGAGAACAGTAGAAATTTGGGTTTTTTAAAATTTTTTAGGTGAGAAACCACTTACGGATATACATTGTCCACATGAGGTATTAGTGTTCAGAACATTTGTATCCTCCCTTGTTCACCTGGCATTTCATATCTATCAGGAAGAGTTCAAGTAAGTTTCATCTTCTAGTGAAATTTATTTCAGTGTAATCAGTTTGAATTGTCTCAGACAAGAGTATTTCTGTTTCAACTGTAGGGACGAAGGTCCTCATCTGCATAATTGTTTCCTCAAAATGATGGCCAGGAATGTTCTGCCCTCTGCCTGTCAAGTCCAAGGTAAGCAATGCTATTTCTTCTGTGCAGAACTCATCAATTAGTATCACATGCATTACAGTTTTATTGTAACTGTTACTTTTTCCCAATTCATTTTTAAAGGTGTCTTATATTCTGGTGAAGAATTCACATCTTTTGCCTTTAGCTACATTCAGAAATGCTGGGAAATATATGAAGATTTTTGTAGACCATGTCCCAGACCTCCATTTGAACCCACAGTGAAGCTGAGGCAATTCCTCTGGATGTTGGATGTAACAATCTAATTTTGTTTTGTTCTGTGTGATTAGATGTGCTTCCTTTGTTCAATTTATATGAGCCTTTTAAAAGAGTCCCTGTGGCTTCTGCACAGTTGAAAAGATGGGGATGAGCTTATTTGTGCAAACTGTCCAAGGGGCAGTAAAGGAACTATTTATGCACTTTTTCAGGATTTGAATTCTAATTTTTTACTTTTATCAAATTCTAGACAAATGTGTTTAAGGGAACATAAATATTTTTGCTGGTCTCCACTGTCTTCCTCTACCCCATCTATAAAATGCATATATGAACATGTCCTATTGTTAATACTCAAAGAATGACAGCTATTGAAATAACACAGTGAATCATTTCAATAATGTGTTTACTACGAGAAGAGCATGAGATTCTTTACTAAAATTCAGTAATTGAGGACAGATCAAGATTATTTTGAAGGCAGAGAACAACTCCTGCTGATATGCCCTGGGGTTTGGCTACTTCACTTTATAAATCTGAGCAATTTTTTCAAGGAGAAAAAATCAGATGGAAAAATTATAACTTTTAAAATATTTTTCTTTATGAGCTTTCACAAGTTCTTTTGTAACACTGCTTTTTCAGTCTGGGGAAAATTCCCATTGGCTTCAATAGGACTAGAATTTCACTCTGCTGTTAATTACATATGTGGAAGTATCATTTGAAACCACTAGAAATTTTGGCAGAGGCTTGAGAGGAAGGTAGATTAGGTCCATGTGGTGGAAGCCTTAAGTGCTGTTAACATGTAACATTTATTCCTACACAGGATTTTAAACTTCTCAGTGATCAATTAACTGCTCCAAGAGTACTAGGAATATTTGTCAAAGTTGGTGCCTCTCTACCTGGCTTCCATGGTGTCAACCTGGAGCTGGAGGTATGTATGGAAAAAAAAAACCATTGCTACAGGAACAGATAAAATTGTTTTAAAAACTGCTGCAAATAATGTCCTACCTCTTGGAAGAGGAATTAATTTATAAAAAAAAAAAGTTAAAAAAAGAGTATGACTGAGCCTCTATTTTGGTCTTCCTTTGTTCTGCTTCTATCTTTTAGTTTAGCTCATGTACTTCTATGTTTTTCTTAATTACCCCATCTCAGCATACTTGACCATTCAGAAAGGGCCTTAGGGGTGCCATAATCCATGCAGGGAAATCCCATTTCCAGTGGAGTGCTGCTAGTGACAGTTCTGTCCGTGGGGACAATATGGATATGCAGTGATCACAGAGGGATTAATCACTGCACTTCCAGCTGCTGAGGCTGTTAAAGTGGATCAGTAATTACAATGTGAACCCACTGATCCTGAAAATCTGGTGATCCAAGAAACCTCATTAGTGACACGTGAGGTGCTGCCACCTCACTCAGGTCAAGTAGTGACTGTAGAAGACTCTTGTGCTACCTGAGAACTGGCCTGGTATAGAGGATTTTCACCCTTGAAGAATTAAGTCTTACTTTGCAACAATCTCTTGCAAATGACATGCCTGAATTTGTTTTAAACAGGATCTGATAAACAGAACACACAGTGGAAATCTTACTAAGGAATCCATTATAAACCCACTCTTGAGGTTTCTAGTAGCATCTCATGCAATTAAAATATGATGGTTTAGGTAATAGCTGTAGTTGTGAGTTACTTGTTAGAGAAATTTCTCATAGTTTCAGATACATTAAAAATCAGTGCAGTGTTTCAGTTCACAGTGACTTGTATAAAGTGTAACACGTCATATCCTCTCCTTAATTTTTTGAGCTTTGGCAGTTTTCAGTTTTTCTTCAGGAGAAGAGATGTTTGACTAGATAAATGAGGCCAGAGAGACTTCACTGCCACTTCTGAGTTCGTTGCTTGCTCAGGCCTGTAGATGGAGAAATCTTGTAAAAATGAACTTACTTGCCACTACATTTGTTTTACTCTAGATGGTTTTTCTGGAATTTTTTGAAGCTCTTCTTGAATGTGCATTGGTGTATCCAACTGAGGATATGATCCTGAAGAAAGAAGCTCAAGATAATCAGAAAAGAAGTAGCTTTGAAATCAAGGAGTTCTCCAAGGAAACCTCAGCTGTGTCTCTCACAGAACATTCTCCGCCCCAGGTAAAGTAGATGCACACCTGTTCAGTGGTATTATGTGTCCACTTAGAGAGCAAAGTTAGGCCCTGAAAATGTTCTGTTTCCTGACCATGGAAACAAATTTCCTCTTTTTGCATAAAAAAATACTTGATTGGGTCCTTCTGCTTTTTCTGTTTCTTGGTACCTTAAGTTGTAACATCAGTGTAGATGGTTTTAACAGATCTGCACATTTTTCTAGATAACTATAAATACATACAGAGTACTTCTGAAGGGGAACTGACTGCTCAGCTGGTGAAAGATATGTCTTTACTGCATTAAGCTGAATGTCTGAAACTGTCCTGTAAAAATGGCATTCCAGTTGTTGTATGTAGCAAGCCTTGCTGTTTGCCAGCAGTTGAGCTGTCCTCTTTTTCTTTTTGCTAAACTTCTGAATTAGGATTTTGTAGGTTGTGAGACCTGTGTCACTGGTGTAATTTTTGTATACAGAGTAGTTAAAGACATGAATTAGAATTGTTATTATTTGGAATTATGCACAAGATGAAGGTATTTTTATAAGTTCAAAGAGTATTTACAAACATAATTTCACAGCTTCTGTGAGCCAGTTGTGCCACTGTACACCACCCCTTCCCATTCTTTGGCCAGTTGTTCCCACCCGATGCACCCATTCCATTGCATCACTGCAAGCAGTGACACAGCAGTGCAAAGTGGTCCAGTTAAAATAAAAAAAACAACCACACAAACAAAAACTTTATTTTAATGTACTGAGGGTAAGATTTGTCTTGTTACATTTCAGTAGTGCACCTACAGCAGAAGTATAATTGGTACAGACATAAATGATGACATTTCCAAGGCAGCTGAGCTGTACACTCAGGAGCAGATGAACCATTAATGAACAATGTGTAGAGCAAGATGTGTTACCTGGTATATACTTGAAAAGGTGAAACATTCCTGCAATTTAAATGTTTTGAGATAGGCATGATTTCAGGATGCGTTTGGCTGGCAGAATGCCTTGGAGATGGGAGTAAGTTACTCAAAGGGACTTGGGATTTCACTTTGTGATTTGAACACAAGCCCAACATTTAGTTACTGAATTTAAAATTTCTTGCCAGTCACCAAGACCTTGTGAAGATACAGAGCCTGCTCATCAACCTTCTCTACTGGGTGAGTACTGTATAAAGTGCCTATAAAACTATAAAGTGGCTAGAAGAGACTCACTTTTTCTGCAACTTTCAAAACAATTGAACAGGAGCCGATCATGGAAACAGGTCATGTATTGCAGTTACAGAGGGCAGCTCCATTCAGTTTGGCAATTATGATAAAGTTTATGTTTAGCTTTCCATACCTGCTCTACAAAGATAGCTGGACAAGTTGGAATCTCTGAATTTTCTGTGCTTTTAAATTAGAAACTATCACTTTTTCCTTAAAAATAACTTTAGAGGCTTTTTAAACCTTAATTCTTCCTGTTCTGTCCCACTCACGTGGGCATGGAAACAGGAGCTTGAACTCTGCATTGTGCCTTCATTAGAAACAAACTTTTCATCATTTCAGAGGTATTTTAACCACAGGCCTGGCTCTCAAGTTAGATGACAATCTATATTTGTTTGTCCTAAAGATCAAACTTGGAATTTCATGCATAGCATTAAGGGCTGAGTAATTTTAATTTTCTTTCTTTGCAATATCAGAAACTCTTCTCTCATTTCCCATAACTCCTGGAGAAAGCAAAGATGATGTGTCATTGCCCAGCAAGGATGTAAAAGAGGAACAAGATTCCTGTCCAGAAAAGGAATGGAAAGGTAAAACAGTCCTTCTGTTTAGGACTCAACACACACACACACACACACACCCCCTTCTTGTAGCTCTTAAATTGTGAAGTTTTAATTGTATAGGCAGATTTCAGCTTGTCACAAGAGGGCAGTAAATGAGCATTAATTCTAGAGGAAGACTTTTTAATTAAAGTATTTTTAAAAAGGAAATAAAGCTTCATGATTAAATGAGACATTTAAGTACCAACTTACACAGTCAGCCCCAATTTTAAAATGCTACATTTTATTTGTAGGGCATCTCTAAGCTGTAATTTGTATTTACTCTATGAGAAGCTCAAGCTGCAAGCCTGTCCATGGAGTGTCTTGGACAAATAAAATGTATTACTGCCATGTCCTGCTTCTTCTATTTAAAATAAGAATTATTATTAGTGGTGTGCCACCACTAGATGGGATAAGATGCCTTATGTTAGGACAGGCCAACATTCAGGCAGCAGAGGTGTCACTAAGAGCACTTTGGTACATTGAGGGTCGTAGTTGTTTGTACCATCGTTCTTTCAGCTGATTAGCAAATCTCATCTGGGCTGGTTTTTGTGTTTGTTAAATATTTTCTGCTCCTACAGAACTCAAACCCAAGGACAGAGATAGACAAGGATCTTTGTGTAGTTATCAGCTCTTTTGCTGAAATCTGATGGCTGAAAAGTTACAGATCTGAGAAACTGTATTCAGGGGCCATCACCTGTGCCTGGCCCGTTCCCTGAAATGACAAGGGACACTGGCATGCACCGTTCAGGTGGTCATGTTTGTCCCTCCCTTGCTCCATGCCCAGGAGTCACAGATACTGAACTGTCATCAGGTTACTGCAGAAGACTCTTATCTCAGGATTAAAGGGTTCATTGTCTTTTTGTTACATTCCCAGGGCCAAGTCACTGAAGTCTCACAAATGGGCCACCCCCTTTCACTTCAAAGTGTCTCACACCTTTCATTTCTGTCCCCTGCAGAAGTCAGAATTTCCCTTTGCAGAGTACCAGAGCTGAAATATTGTCCAAAACACATTTGAAATAGAAGTGCCCTGCTATATAAACGTGTTTGATTTACATGTTACAGATGAAGAAAAAGAAGATAAAGATGAACAAAAGGAGCGGTTTAGTCTCTGGAAGTGTCAGGTGGAAAACTTTTTCACAACTAAGTTATTCCCTGCTTTTGAGCATGAAATAGTGCTGAGGGATAAAATAAAAGAAAAGAAGAAGCAGGATGCTGAATTAGCTGAGCTGAGAAAGATCCAGGCTGAAGAGCTGGAAAGGTGAGTGTTGAATCTTGTCTGGCAGTATTGTTATCCCTTATCTTCTATTAACAAAATTACTGAAAATGAGAAGTGTGCTTAAGATAGTAGTATAGCATACTGTGCCTGGAAAACAAACTCACGCAGGTTTCATTAGTAGCATACAGAATATAACTCATGTGCTTCCTGTTACTGGCTGGAGTAACAAATACAGGCTGCTTTCAGGTTACAAACTCTTAACTCTGGTATTTCCTAGCACTCTGGTCCTCCTCTTTGTAAAGGCAGTTAAGACATATTTGGACTTGAAGGGGAAATTAGAGACTTTCTACTTCTCTATGGTGTTGCAGTTTATACTGCTCATACTATGACTAGAGCTAGAGTTGCTTAGCCAGTAGAAACCTGTCTCCCTCCTCTTAAAATACCTTACATTCAAATTTTGTTCATGCAGACTTATTGCTGAAAAAGAAGTAGAAGAGGCAAAAAGCAGCAGCAGCAGGAAAGCACTTGGCTTGCAGAGTGTAGGGTTAGAGGGGAGTGCCATGGCCAGGAGAGGAGCCTTGTCAAAGAAAGATGCATCTTGGGAGGCAGTCCTCTCCTGGAGAAGTCTCCAGCTGAAGAAAGAGGCCCCCAAGAGAGAACCCTCACCAAAGGAAAGAGGCCCAGAAGGCAGCAGAGCCTGAGGAGGAAGAGGCAGAGAAGGCAGCACCCATAGGTACAAAGGCACCTGCTGACAGAAAGAAAAATAAATCAATCCTCTGCAGGAAACTACTGAAGCTTCAAGCAAGTACTCTTCAAATAAGAAAAAAAAACCCAAACCAAAGCAACCCCAGAAGACCCACACTTGTAGGAAGCTCTAAGAATGGTTCAACTGCATGCACAAGAATTGCTGGTTTCAAAAGGAACAGTGTTTAACCAGGGTTTGGGTAAACCAGCAGGAAGTTACACAATGCAGGTTAACACGGATGCTCCTGAAGTGTAACAATTATTAGTTTTATTTTTCAGCAAAATATTCACATTACATATCAGAATGGAATGGTACAGATGAATTCAGACTGGTTTTTAATTAGTTTGCACATAAACATTTTTAAAATTTAAAAATTTTATGGTCAGAGTTTACAGATTTTAGTAGAAATTTTGATTCTTACAAAGCAAGTATTGCTTTACTATTGTCATTATTCCAGTCAATAATATGACTAATAACTTCTCATGTTGAACAAGTGCCTGACATTGACATCTTCAATAAATCAGCCCTTTGCAGATCAATCCAAGAAGAAAATATTATTAAACTGCGTTGCACAAAGTTTC
Source organism: Anthoscopus minutus (assembly GCA_013399455.1). Taxonomy (NCBI): domain Eukaryota; kingdom Metazoa; phylum Chordata; class Aves; order Passeriformes; family Paridae; genus Anthoscopus; species Anthoscopus minutus. Next base: position 29,374 of record VWYI01034750.1, on the reverse strand, counting down.
TTCACTTCTTCTGTTAAAAAAAAAGAGGGAAAAACCCACATCATTATTTTATTTTACAGAAACCTCCTCAAGAAAAACCCTGGGGACTGTCATGGAGAATACAATTAAATTCAAACAGAAAAAACCCTTAAGAGTTTCTGATGCAGAAATACACTTAATATTACTCTGTCTTCAGTAGGAGAAAGTCAAGTCTGATACCTCCCACTGTCTGAAACGTGAGTTGTGTCTAAGGGGCTTAAGTATAAAGGGTGGGCCTCTCATCAAATACTGTAGCAGAGCAGACTTGGCTTAACTTATAGTTAAGGGAAGTATATTGCAACCTCTTTTTCAGAAAAAGAAGGAATTAGGATATCCTGTTAGAATAAATCAGGTCTGCAAAACTTTTGCTTTGTGTTACTTGGTATACTACACTCCCTACATTTATCAGATACAGAAACACTCATTTACAGTTTCTGTATGGTAGGTTTGATGCTGAAAGACAGTTACAGAAAAACTGCCAAGTTACACAACTCATTCCTCTTTTTAAAATGGAGGTTGCTAGGCTTTGGTCCTGGCTAAGCATTAATTCTTCCCCACTGTGCAAGAAAGCACATTACCTCCTGTTAAAACAGAGAGCCCTAGAATTGCTGCAAGATTCAAAGAGATTTTTAGAGAGATAGCAACATAAAGGCTTATTGCATCTTAATGTTAATTCTCAGTCATAGTAAATCATTCTCAAAACCACGTTAGAAACAAGAGTGATGGATGAGGATCACTGACAGAACAGCCACAATGTGTAAGTAACTAGCCCTGGATCACTGACAAATAAAAACTCTGATGTAAATATATTCATCTCTCATCCATAATATACTTTTTAAACTACTCATCTCTCATCTGTAATACACTTTTAAAATTACTCCTAAACTAAGCTCACAGTGCTCTCCTTTATTATTTGAAGGAGGAAGAATGACTGATTAATAATTAAGAGTGCCTGCCGAATAATTATGCTGTTCTTTCACAGCTGGTAGTAGGTAGACTAAAACATAAGGCAAACTCACCTGCTCTATCAAAGATCAGTCCTTCTCTAGATTTCTCATGAGATAGGTGCTATTACTTCTCTAGGGACACATATTTTAGGAGTAATTGTATTTAAAGGTAGTAAGAAACAATCCTTACCATTAACTTCAATAAGATTTACATTTTTTTGATTCAAAATAACATACAGTTCTCGCTGGTCAGACTTTTTCCCAACTACCCAGTAATCACTCATTGCCTTCACAATAATTTCCTCGTCTTCATCAACTCTGAAAGAAGTTTTAAAAAGTAAAGAAGGTGGCAGCAAGTTCATCTTCAGCAACTTTATCTGTAATCATTAGGACATCTCAATGTCAGAAATTGTGGTTGTGCAGTATCAAAGAAAACACCAGTTCTAACTTGGCCATCATTCAGTCCAGGTCAAAGGCTTCATAAATGACACATTAGGACATGCCCAAATGTGTCAATCAGTAATTTTTTCATTAGCCAAATACTACAGTGCTTTGAATAAAACACCTCTGCTCCGTCCTGGTAAGGACACACTTCACAGAAGGAGGATTTGCTACACAGTGACCAAATACTTAAAGCTGGAGATGGGTTGGTGATGCTAAGCTTTCACAGAACTGTTAAACCTAGGCCTAAACTATGCTCAACAACTGCATATATTCTATAAAGCTGTCACTAACCCAGTACTTCCATAATATGATGAAACACACTTTTTTCATTTATAAAAAAATGGAAACCTTGTCCTTAAGCAGAGTGGCAAAACAGTTTGGTGCTAATTAGAGTTCAGGGCATCCCAATCATTCCACATTGTCCTGCTCTTTCTTAAGTTTTGTAGTGGCAGAGGGTCTCTCCCACCTCGCAGCTTGATACCCACTGACAGGCAGCCACTTATCTTCTCTATCAGCAGGACTGCAGTAACTGCAAGGTTTGCATTTCATCCACTGTCTCACCCCTAGAAGCCACCAGCTGTGTTGGGGCAGGTATGACACAGGCAGAAGCAGGTGTCCTTGTCCTTTATGCTACTTGCCCAGATTAGACAGACTCTCCTGCTTCCCATCCCAAACCTGCTGTGACTACTCTGAAGCCTCCAATTTTTTGTTTAAAAGGGCACTAGAATTTTTTTTGTTAAGGTGGACTACTTCTAGACCAACATAAAATACCAAACATGAACAGCCATCAACAAAAAGACTGGAAAGTGCCACTCCTTTGCAAAAAAAAATAAAAATATGCTTGACAGTAGGAGTTACAGACTATTTAATAGTTAAACATTACCTGGAGAAGTCACTGTTGATATCACCAAGAATCTTCATGAGGTCAGGGTGAACAGATGCAAGTGATATGCTGGGTGTTTTCCTCATGTGAATGGTACTTTTCTCTGCCAGGTTCATGTGATTGAAATAGATAAACTTAAACTGTGGCTCCTTCTCAGCCCTAGGAAGATTTAAAAAGAAAAGAAAAAAGTGATTTGTGAATACCAACATGGTCTATAAGCACAGGCTCCCCAGAGACTGAGTAGTGAGCCATGCAAAGCTAACTTAGACAGCTTGGACTGATCTTCACATTAAAGAGACTTGTGGGATTGAAATTCATTTTAACTTAAAAAAAACCAAAAGACAACTGAGCCTGCAGAAGCAGCCAGTGTTTCCCCTTCTGCCACTCAGGCTGCCAGTAAACACACACAAGGGAGTCTGAAGGCCTTGTTCCACTTCACAGTAGTAATTCATTTGCATTTTCCTAATGAGCTGTTTTTTTCTGGCCCCATTTTGTTCCTACTGCTTTCCCCTATGCCAGTCCAAGCTGATTTGAATAGATCCTAGGTCACTAATTTGAGCAATAAGTCATCTTCTATTCACGTCTTTGTTATTTGTTACAACCAAGAGAACAAACTCTTCCTTGAGCAATCAATTAGATTTCCCCCCATCATTTGAGTGGGCCAAGCAAGAGACTATTTTCAAACTCCTGCATTGGCAGTCTTCCTCCATTTCCTCTTTTATGAAGTTAATATAAAAACCTAGAGCTGTAATTTTTTGTGGAAGTCACGACAAATTCAAACTGACCAAAACTGGCTGCAGCAACTGGTACTTGAGGCAATGCATTATTTAGAACCAGCAGATACTGTGATGACACCACTCACCTTAGCAAACAACCAGATATCCTTGCTCTCTGTCACCCACATGCATTGGTGTCAAGGAGCTGTATCATGTTTTCAGGACACCATGGCATTAAACTTTTAAAGAGTTAAAGCTGCCAAGGCCAGTCCCAGATGACATTTAAAAACCTCAAGTTTAATGATTTAGTAGACTGGCACAATTTCAAGCACATCCTGTTCTCTCCTGTGCCATTTTGCTGATTTGGGATGGTACACTGACTGAGTTCACTCACACACCTGTCTTTGGTTGAATTCCTTTTATGTTGCCTTATGGGATACTGTTCTTGCTTCCCCAGCTACTAAATCTATCAAAAATGAAATGCAGTTTTATTCCAAGTCAGCTGTAGTTCTAAGTGAAGTGTATCTTCCAAAGCATTACCATCCTTTTCCTTTTGACTGTTTTTTACCCTTCAAGTAATTACCTTAGTCTTGAAAAATAGAAAAATAAGAGACCTTTTCTTCCTCACCTACTACACACGGCAGCATTTCAAGAAGCAGTAATTCTGGAAAAGTCCTCAACTGTAAAGTTTCCAGTATAACCAAGTAACTTAATAAAATTCCCATTTCAGCCTGACAATAAACATTTGTTCCTAAATTAGTAACATCTATTGTACTTCAGGGAGACCTGAATATGCAATAATATGCACTTTATAAACACTTAAAATGCAGCAAAGTAGACAAGCATTGTTTTAAGTACACCATTAATGCTTTCAAAATTTGGGCTCATGTTGCCATTATTTAAGCAGTTCACTTAACCTAGCTTTTTACCAACTAATGAAGGAATGCAGCAGGAAAAGAAGTGTGGTACAAACCCTGATATTCTCTTGTTGATATTGTATTGTTCACATATGTCTGATGCCAACACCGTGAGCTGAGGCCCAACAATGCTGTCCAATTTTCTGCAAAACTCCAGCGTGGGTGGAATTGAAGCTGTGTCAGGCAGAGAAAAGGGAGAGGTGAGATTCTCTTCCCACAGCTGAAGGTACAGTTTCTGTCAAATTTCTCCCATAATTAAAACTTCAGGGGTGATTTGGAATGTGGCTAACTGAAGCCATAATTAGTCATTTTCTTGTGTAAAATGAGTTACTTGTACCACTGGAACAAAGATAAAAGACTGATAAAAGCACTCATGAAAAAGAGACTCAAATAACAAATTCCTATGAGTATTTTTCAAGTGTAAAACAAGCTGCATGTCAAAGTATTTTATGTATAAAAGTCTTGGCAAATAATTGGTGCTAATAGGTACTTACCGTCAATCATAAAGCAGACAGCTGCACTCATGGCCTGGAACAAAACAAAAAAACCCATTTACAACAGATTACTTTAACTCAAATAAATTACAGTACTTCAGTGAGGTCACACACAGGTGAGAAGAGATCAAAAATCTTTTTTAAAGGTAACACTTCAACAGGATATTTTTGCAGTCCTGCACAACACAGGTTAGCTATGATTTTAAAATTCAGCCCAGTTAACAGTTTATGTTGTAGGGGAAAGCTAAAACTTGGTAAAAATGCACTTTATACAAAGATATTTGCAAGAAACTCACATTTAATGTAAGAACAAAATTTTTGTTTTATTCATTAATCTCATATAAAGCCAGAAATCACTTAAAGCAACTTAAAGCAGTTCAGTTTCAGTATTTTGTTTAAATAAAACAATTGTTTGTTTTGGACAGAGTACAGGAGAGGAAAAGAGAATTCAGGCTTTAAAGCTTGTTGCTAGAAATGCCAGTTTTCTGTCTCTTTGCTTTAACCTGGCCTTAATGATGCATCTTTCTATACAGTTCCTAAGTACTTCACATCATTGTCACCTTCATTGCACAGAGACTGGTAATTCTGTGGAGTAATTGCAGAAGAAACTATAATACCTTATAAACAATTAAGTGAAGCTCTTCATTAGTGTCATCAGTGTTAACAAATATTTTGGGGAAACGGCATTTTGTTTCTGGATCGTTAAGATTTAAAGGTCCAGTAAGAAACCTAGAAAATAATTCAACAGGTCAGATGTGATGAATTCTTGTATTTCAGTTTCTTGAATTTAACAGATGTTCTCCAAACTTGCAATTAGGACTTCTCATGATTAAGGATGTCCAAACCCACAATTATGCAAAATAATGTTGCCTGCTTGCTTAAGTACAGAATTCCTCACTGACATCCTGAGTCCAGAGGATGAACAAATAGATAAATCCTAGATTAAATCTATACCTTTGGCTGGAGTGCTTGACTGAAAAGAAATGACTGGAACAATTCCCAAATTTGTCATACTCACACTCACCCAAATTTGTCACACTCAGAGCAATGGGAATAAAAATAAATGTGCAGTAATGTTAATGAAGCATTTTCTCTTTTTTTCCAAGGGTCAAGTTTTACATTGCACCAACTATTGTGTAATCCTCTGGAATGAACTGTGTGTGGAGTATGCACCCAAAATACACACACTCATCCCAAATGTTTTGCCCTGGGAGGAAGAAGCAGTAGATGGTGACAGTAAAACAAGACCTACCTTCCATAGTGTTGGAGATTTCCTGGCATTTCAGCACGTACTGGAGAATCTCTTCCTGCTAACTGAGGGGGAAAAGAACATACAGGAAAAATCAGCTTAGAGGCAGAGAGAAGAAAGATTTCTCTTTGGTAGTTTAGCCTTTGGTACCAGATAAACAGGAAGAAAAAACCAAAACTGCCCGACCACCTTCCCTCTCAAAATCCCCATCCCAGCTACCTCAGGCTCCATGTGTCTTGGAAACAGAGATGTTGTGAGATATTTGTACAAAATTCTCATGTCATCTTGCTCCAGTCCACTCCTAGAATATTGTGGGGAAAAAGAAACAAATTATGTTCGTGCTGCAGTTCAGATCACATCTTCCTCTAACGAGCTCAGAACAATGCTTTCCTCACTGAATGGTAGCCTGATCTGTGTTTCCTCATTTTCATCCAACTCTGCCACTAATTTAAAAGCTTCTCTATTATGACACTTACTCATAGGATTAGAAATTGAAGACACACAGAAGAATTAGTGAAGTACCTACCAGATAAGCTGGTCATTGTAGAGAAATGCAGTGTACTTGACTATGTTCAGGCTTTCTTCCATCCTATTAATAAATGACTGAATTTTCAAATAAGTCATTTTATCCAGTGGAAAGAAGCTGATTCCACAAAACACATCCAGCAGATCACAAGACTGTAAGTGCAGTGTCTGCAAGTACTGAGAGAACAATGACAGTTGGATTTTAGAACTCAGAAAACTGCCCAGGTGTAGATTTAAATGACAAATTTGATTCTAATCCCCAAAAACCTGGACGAAAAATCAAATTTAAAAAAGTCCTTCCAGTACTGCTTGTCTGACACACTCCTTCATGCGGGGACAGACTTTTTACAAAGGTTTGTAGTGATAGAACAGGTGTAGATTTAAATGACAAATTTGATTCTAATCCCCAAAAACCTGGACGAAAAATCAAATTTAAAAAAGTCCTTCCAGTACTGCTTGTCTGACACACTCCTTCATGCGGGGACAGACTTTTTACAAAGGTTTGTAGTGATAGGACAAGAGTTACAGACTGAAGGAGGCTCAATTTAGGTTAGATATGACAAAGTAGTTTTTTACAATGAGGGTGCTCACACACTGTCACAGCTTGCCCAGAAAGGTGGTGAATACCCCAACCCTGGAAACATTCATGGCCAGGTTGGACAAAGCTGAGTAATGTGATCTAGCTGAAGATGTCTCTGCTCATAACAGGGGATGGCCTAGATGGCCTTTAAGGGCACCTTCCAACCCAAACCATTCTGTGATTCCACACATGAGTGCATGAATGTGATTCCAGGTGTCACTTGGCTTTTATTTAATCATTATGAAAAGAGCTTTTAAGGAAAGTTCAAGATCTTTTGAGAGTATAAGCAAGCAAAGGCTGTCTTACTGATATTTAATTTCAGTTGCAGAAATAGGAACAGATACTTTAATTGTGTAATGGAATAAATAATACACATTATTTACTTTCTTTGATAGACTGCAACCTTTATCAAGAGAATTCAAATGCACTAAGTGAACTGTGGAAGATGCTTTATCCAATGGCTCCCTCTACAGTCACTTCACATTACTGAATGCCCACAAGTAATACAGACCAACAGGGTAACAGATCTCTGTCACAGCTTGTAAGTCTCTGTTTTAGCAATAAGAATGTATTACTTTCTTTTTTGCAAAGGTCTGCTTTTAATTTAGACTGGACAGTGGCACACACCAGCTCATCATCCTTGTGCCAATGGTGTTTATTCTGGAGTCTACCACAAATCTTAAAAAAACAACCAAGACTCTCTCCAAATCCACAAGCAAAGCCTGTACTTTTGTTTACAGTGTCACAACATTGTGCCATTCTAAAAATCTGTTAAGAGAACAAAACTTTAAACACCATTACACAGTGTCTACAGTCCATCATTATCAGAGATCTCAATACCACAAAAGCATGAACTGCTGACACCAGTCCTGTTTCCTTGCTTGCAAGCAAGAAAAATGGGGCCAGGCAGGCACTTTTTCAAGTGTGATGAAGCTTTTCATGTAGGAATTCAAAATTCTGCCAGATGAGATTACTCAGTCAGTTACTTTATGGGAAAAATAGGTTTTGCTTTTCACCCTTTCACTGAAACATCAGCTATGAAATGACATTCTGAAGACTACTTACAATGCATGCATTATTTCCTGAAGCCTTCTCAGGATTGGCTACTAACTCCACATGAGGGGTGGAGTAGGGAGCAAAAGTCAAAGAATTAATCAATTCACTGTTTTACAGTACTACAGGATTTTAAGCCTGTGCATGCAGGTTGTGGCATCTCCACCCCTGGATGTTTGCAAGTCTCAACCACCCAAAGCACTGGGCAGGAGAGTTTAAATTCAGTGTTATCCTGCTTTGAGTAGGAGACTGAACTGGATGACCTCCCCAGATTCTTTCTAACCTCAATGAATATTCAAGAGTCACTCAAATTGGTCTCTGTACAAACTGTTATCACAGTAACCAATTCAAACATGAAAGCAGAACTTTGAAAGAAGGAACACAATTCCATCAGAAAAAAACCCCAACAGTTAAGTTGTTCCATCAAGCCATAACCACACTTGTGGTTCAACTCCATTTAAAGAACCTACTCTGTCAGAAAAAGCAGGAAGTATTTGACAAAACAAGTAACCACATACTTTGTGTTGACTTTACATCTTTTCCAGTGCCTGTGTTTTATAGTTATGCTGCTGTCAGTTAGTTTTTTTGCATTTTATTTCCAGAGCAGAATCACAGTCTGTGTGCCTGACAAATAAGGTCTTACCCGATGGAAGAATTTCTCTAGTCTCTCCTTTAGCACTTTCACACCCCCATCTTCCATGGCTTTCAGGAACGTGCCATTGAAAAGCTAACAGTTTAAAGGGAAAAAAAATCAGTTAGTTGGGTAATCATTTACAGTAATTTCTTGTAACTTGGCTATGAATATAGATTACAACACAGTTCCCATCCTCAGTATTCTCCACACCAATCCAAATGTATCCCTTCTTTACTGAAAAAACATTTAGATTTGCAGAGCCCAGGTGTATATAGCAGCAGAGGCAAGTATTTATGTGTCATTGAAGTATCTCATGCTCTTGTTTTGTAAAAGGCATTGAGCCTCCAGTGTTAACCCTACCTTGTACATGCTGTAGCACTGCTGGAGGACTGAGCTGTAAACCTTGTCCTGCAGGAAAGAGATCAGCACATCAGTAGGAGCAGAGGCAGATTTACAAGTATTTTGGCTGAGCTACACATAGCAGGTGTTTTCAAAGAGCCAGCAAAGACACAAATCAATCTCTGAAAAGTTAAGTGGTATTTTCAGTCAGCATCTAGAAATGTCTCTGTACTTAGAAAGTATGATTTCAATTAAGGGAGTCCCTTCTCCCCTAACATTTAGTACCAAAAGCACCTTAAGAACTCAAGCCAAGGATTCTAGTTACAGTGCCCTTCCCTGAGGCCAGTGGTCAGTGAAAATGAATCTCTTTTTGACAGCTCTCTCTTCGTCCAAATCAAAGGCTGAAGAATGTGGAACACCACAGCAGGTTTTATGGGGCTGAGATCTTAACCCAGATTAAAAAAAAGACTATTTTATCAGGCAAAATAGAGTCCCTATGACTCCAATCCTTTTCTTAGGATACAGAGAGGAGCAAAAGCAATGTACAGGGGCATAATAACCAACCAGCTTTTTAATTATTATCCCTCCCTGCCAAATATCCTTCCTGTATACAGTTGAACAGACCTAATGACACTGCAGCTTGGACAAGAAATCCCATCATAGTTATGAGCTTTTCTGGTTTTCCAGATTATTAGTAAATACTATTAACAGTCTTAAGAAAGCAGTAACATGTACACTGGCACCTAATAAAAATGCATAGATTAAGAACTTAAACAGATTTTAAGAAATATTCACCTACTCCAAGCTAAAAGTCTCACAGCTGTATATTTCCTGTATATTTCACCAGTGTTAACTGAATGATCTTGAACTGTTTTCTGGATAATTCTCTATCTTGTGCTCTTCTTTAAACTTTACTGAAAAGTACTTTGCCCTTTTTTTTCCATTTGTGGAGATAGGTATAGATATATATAAAATCAATTTGATGCAGCTCATGAAAAATTAAACTAAGGTATTTCTGGAAGTACTTTTAAAAAGACAACAAAACTCGTTTAAAGAAAAAAAAAGAAAAGTTCATTATTACCAGCAATTCTTCTTCCTGATATTCATAGACTGGCTTTCCATCTTTGTGTTTTTCTATGATGGGATTCCGTACAACCTAGGAAGTGGAACAGGCTGGTATTAGACAATGCAGAATGCATTGAGAACATTGCAGGATGGTGTTTTAGGAATATGCATATCACATGCATAAGTACCATGACCATCCAGAAGTTTTCTTCAGGTTCATGGAAAAACTGTCTGTTCTTCTGTGTATGTAGGGATTTTGCAGGTTTTGTTGGGCTAAAGGTCCTGGAAAGAAAACATATATGTAGATATAGGTATTTACACACACTGTCAAGAAGACATATAACTGAGATATTTAAAATACAGTGCTTGTGCCAAAGCAATTACCCATGCAATCAGACTTCCTACCTCGTGAACTGCACTATAGCTTCACATAGCCCCACATTTCTAATTTTTTCATTCTTTTCTACTTCATTTGGGTGATAGAAGAGAATCTTCTTTTCTTCCTAAAATTCAAAAAAAGAATCCAAGAAAATGCATTTTAACAAAACCAAAGAATACTGAGTTAATGGTTTACTTGTTTTTTAATCCCTTAATAACCTAGGCAGAATTTTATTTTGTACCAAAATGGGCTTCTGTAATAATGGATAAAAGGCATATTAAGCACACTTAAGGAGTCAATCAACCCATGATATGTCAAAGTACTTTGCAAATTGAAGACTATTGAAATCAAAGGCCCCAGTCACTTCTCAGCCTGTTCAAAGCAAGGCAAGCTTCAAAGCCAGCTCAAAGCATGGCAAGCTTCAAAGGCAGATTCAGATTGCTCCAGGCCTTGTCCACTCAAGTGTTCAGTACCTCCAGAGATGGGAATCCCACAACTTTCCAGCCCTGCTCTGATGTTAGATCACTTCACTGTGAAAATTTTTTTTTTCTATCTCATCAGAATTCCCTTCATCCATCCTCATTATTTCACTTCAAGAACCCGGCTCCATCATCTACCATCCTTCAGGCAGGTGAGACTGTCCTCTGCTCCCTTTCCACATTGTCTCTTGTCCAGGCTGCACAAATCCAGTTATCAAAGGCTCCTCTGGTACGCCACAGACTGCATCCCCCTGACTGACTCAGGGGTTCTCCACTAGACTATTTCAGTTTGCCAGTATTTTTCATACTCTGAGAAGCCCTGGAGGAACACAGGACCCAGCAGCACCCTCACATGTGCTGGACAGAGGGGAAGTATTGGCATTGGACCTGCTGAGCCACTCTCCCTCCCACAGCCACAAGCGCTTGCTGCTGATTCACGCAGGACCTGCTGTTCACAGACTCCCTGGTCCTGTTTTGCAGAGCTGCTCCCAACCACTTCCCCCCTGACCTGCCAGGTGAGCCAGATTATTCCACCCCACACATGGGGCTCTGCTGAGCTCCAGGAGTCTTCTGCCGGCCCAGTCCCCAGCTCGCTGAGGGTCCCTCTGAACAGCACCTCACCCTCCAGCAGAACATCATTTTCTCCCGGTTTGGAGTCATCCAAGAGCGTGCTCAGCCTCCTCATGTCACTGCTAAGTGTGTAAGTACACTGCTCGGTTCAAAAACTATTGAAGCTGAGCATGAACCATACAACACGCCGTTACCTACTTGACTTTCCTTACTAAGTGACATAATGGCGAATAAACATTAGCAGTAACTTGACTGTAACCAATCTAAACAGTAACCTTTCCACCGTATTATATCTACGTCAAGAAAGTATTTTTAGACAAAGTTAAAGCATCAGTAAAACAGTTGTTGCGTGTCCAGCTCCCCATCTACAACACACGCCCTGCTGCTGACAGCATCTCCGGTTACTGTTTCTTTTCGGTGGGAAGCAGTGACAGACCCCAAGGAGCGCAGCAGCCGTTCCTGGCCCCGCGGGTACGCAAATGCCAGGCAGGGATGCGGCGGCTGCGGAACTGGGAAAGCCGCAGCTGCGACGGCCTTTATCCAGGGCCGCTCCGCCGGGACAGCGCCAAGCCCGCACACGCTGAGGCCCGGCCTCGGGCACGGAGGGACCGCCGCGCCTTCCCCGCCTGCCCGGGCGCGACATCCCCCCGGTACCTCTCCCTCTTTGGGCCCCAGCTTGGGGTTGTAGATGAAGAAACTGAGGAGGGTCGGAGCGAGCTGCTTCTCCTGGCCGGCCGCCCCCGCCGCCGCCATCCTGAGCCTGGGGCCGCCAGCCGCCAGACACCATCGGGGATCGGCCCGAGGCCGCCGCGGCACCGGGGCCNCCTCACCGAGAGGCCGTGCCCGGCATTCCCTCAGGCAGAGCCTGCGCTCGGCATTGCCTCACCGAGAGGCCGTGCCCGGCATTCCCTCAGGCAGAGCCTGCGTTCGCATTCCCTCACCGAGAGGCTGTCCCTGGAGTTCCCTCACCGAGAGGCTGTGATCGGCATTCCTTCACCCGGAGCCCGTGCCCGCATTCCCTCATCGAGAGGCCGTACTCGGCGTTCCCTCACCGAGAGGCCGTGCCCCGCATTCCCTCAGCGAGAGATCGTTCCCGGCGTTCCCTCGGGCAGATCCTGTGCCGGCGTTCCCTCAGCCGGAGCCTGTGCCCGGCGTTCCCTCACCGAGAGCCTGTGCCTGGCGTTCCCTCACCGAGAGCCCGTTCCCGGCGTTCCCTCACCGAGAGCCCGTTCCCGGCGTTCCCTCAGCCGGAGCCCGAGGCCGGTCAGGACGGCCATTCCTGCAGCCGCTCGCAGCCGGGGAGCTGCGGCCGGGGGGCCACGGCGTTCCGCAGTGCCCCGGCTATCGCACCCCTGTTCGAAGCTAAAAAGCACGAGAGATTCACTCCCCTCTGGCTGGTTGGGAGCTGCCTGGCAGCTGCAAAAAGTAGAGATACTTTATTTTTAGAGGTAGAACACGAGATTTGAAAGATTAAATCAAGTTTGAGTAAATTGAAGGACTTGGTATGCAGCATCACTTAGTGCAGGTAATCCTTTCACCATAAATAGATATGTCTATTCCAATTATTTTTCCATTTTCTGTCTAGCATAGATAAGATAGTGGCATTTAACTAATAAAATTAGTTTTTCTACTACTTTTCAATTGCTATTATATCAAAATTTAGTGTGACCTAAACTAGAAGTAAAAACGGCTTTGTGGTGAGATGTATAATTTTCTTCTCCATAGGAGTTTAGGAATCTGAATAAACTTAGGTTACGTAATTGATTAAGTAAACCCCTGGGTAAGGTATAAAAAAATATTAATATCTTATTTCACCAAGTCATTTAGAAGAATATACTGGTAAACTCTCTTAAAGTTGTGCCAAATTAAATCTGAAAAACCACAGTATTTATTGAATTTTTCAATTTTTTCTCCCTTTTGTTATTATTTCAAATTCTATCATCACTCTTACTTTATAAATACTTTCATCCCAATAGTAGTGTGTTTTACTTTATGTAGTCCTCCTCAGCCTCAGCAGTTGGTGTATTCCTTGAGAATCCAACCCAGTGCAGTAGGAGCACTGTGTGGAATAGAGATGCTCTAAGACTTCAGCAATTTAATACTTAATGTGTGCACTCAAAAAGTGAGAGGTGGAAGCCAGAGAGGGATGACCACTGTTTCCCCCTGGGCTGCTGGAGTCAGCTCCAAGCCATCCCTCCTGTCTTGTGCCATGGCTCAGCTTGGAGTTGGGATATGTGAGTTGATGTGGATGTGTGCAGGCTCCTTTCCATGGGTGCAGAGATCGCCAGAGAGATTGGGTGTCACCTTCCCTGCCTGCACGGGTGGTGTTTAACCCAAACTGCTTAAGAGTGAGCAGCTCCTCCTGTGCAGCCTGGACAGGCAGGAGGGACATGACAGGCTGAGCCACACCACAGACAGAGCATTTCCAGCCAGGTTTTGGACAGCTGTAGGAAATGTTTCCAAAGCTGCAGAATCTGCATTATCATTTTGTGGTGTTTTCAGAGAGGTCACAGCAGAAGGTGACTCCTTCCCCGTGCCAGCAAGGCAGGGTGAGGGAAGGCTGTGCTGAGCTCCCCAGCATTACCCTGAGCAGGGTCTGAGGGAGGATCAGGCCAAATGTGTCAGGATGAGATATCCACATACAGTAATTCTTGTTTCCTACCCTACAGCTCTGAGTTAAAATTCAGCAGTGTGTGTATAACGGCCCTTTCGTTGTGGTCTGTCCATTTGAAGGGTGCAGCACACTTGAGACAATTTCTGGGAACATCCAGAATTGGATATATCAAACAAAAGGAGCCAAATTCCCCTCCTTGCTTATGCTCCACTGCAGGCAGGGGTGACATGGTGATCACACCAGAGGGGAAGTTAATTTGCTTATTTTACTCACTTAAAGCAAAACAAGGAAATTCTTAAAATTGGTAGTATTGATAGTCAAGTTAAATAATTTCTTACCAAAGAAATTTAAAAACAACAGCGACTATAAATTTTTGCTTGTGTTGGTTGGAATGTTTAGATGTGTATTTGTTCAGGACTTTGCAAGATGGAGGTCCTGGGCTGTGACTGGACTACTGTTTACTGCTGAAATACCAACCCTGATACAAGGGATATATTCTGGAGGTACATGGAGGTGGACACTGGGTACTCACTGCAAAAGGGGATTGCTGAGGAAGGCATTTTCATGTCCAGCTTTCCTTAGGAAGGGAACTAATGTCTGTGTAGTGATTGCTAACATATAATTCTGCTCAGTGCAACCTCTTCTGTAACTTGACTTTGCATTTGGTGGAAGTATTTGTGAGAATCTACAATGAGCAAGTGATAACAGATTCAATTAAATTATTACATTTCTAATGTACACATTAACAGGGCATGAAGAAACTTCGATTGTGGTTCCAATTTCATCCCATCTTCTTAATTGTATGTGCAGTAACACCACACCTTGACATTTGCAAAGTGGCATCAGATCACCCCGAGTTTGAAATGTGATTCCCAGCCCATGATTATGTAAAATTAAACTGCTGAATAAGTACATTGGGAATTTGCAGGATAACTCCTGCATCCAGGGACAAACAATTAACAACTGTATGAGTGTTTTCCAATTTATTTTTAAAAACACATAGAAGTAAGAAAGAGTATTGTGGAGACATATGTTTTGGTTTGCTGAGCCTGTTTCTGGATACTATTTGAGCACTTCCATGAGCTCTGTAGTAACAGACTTTGCAAAAAGGTGTACTATAAATCACTCTGGGTGTTAGAGCTGACAGCTTTAAATAAATACAGCTGACAGCTCAAATAGCTGTTCCATTGACAGTATGCAGTATAAATGTGTTAACAAATGCATAGACTCAGCAGTTTGGGATTAGTTTAGCAAATAAATTACAAAATAATGCTGTGATCCAGCAAAAACCACAATGCCTGTGTATCCCTGGTCTGCTCGTTTTGTTAACACTGCCACAGGCCTGTGGAGCTGTGTGGGAAAACACAGCAGTGCAGCTGGAGCTGGCTCCTGCTGAGACAGCCTTCACATCCCCCAGACTTCTTTGGGTGATGTCAGGGAATGTGAGCAGCCCTGGGGGTGTCGTGGTGAGTAATGGTTTAATAATGGATGCATTTGCTTTGCAGGACCAGAGATTTCATAAAGGAAGGCAGCAACTTCACACTAGCTTGGGTTATGATTAAGAATGCAAAGTTACTGAGTAGCAATTGAAAAACTGCTTTCATGCAAAACTTGAGATATTGAAATGTTTTTGTTTAATGTTACTAGCTTGCATCTGAAGAAAATCTGGGAAGAGAAAGTGTGGAAGGGGCTAGGCAGTTAAAAGGATTTCAGCTCTGAAGATGGATTATATTAATATGTTAATTATTTCCATTCTGAGCAATGTAAAATAAGAGAATTGCATTAAGAATGATGTCAGCGTTTGACACATTTAAGACGTGGTGTTTCTCTGCTTGGAGGTTGAATAAAGCTACTGGGGGTTTTTTATATCTTAACTGTTCATAGACAGGGTAGACTGGCACAAGGTATTAGGGGGTATGTAATGTGAATGTGGTGTAGCACTCTTGAGACCTGGATTTTAAGGGAAACTTAAGTAATCTGGTGTTTTCTAAAAATGTATTTTTATAGTAGTTGTGTCTAGTGAATAATTGTATGCAATGTACAACTGGCAATTCTGATAACCACTTGCAACTTCTGTTGCAATCTGTAAGCATGATTGCCAGTGATGACTGATTTCTGACTGCTGCCTTTCATGTCAAATTGTGGTGAATGCAGCAGATTAATTATTTCCATTCTATTAATTAAATATATACTTAAGGGAGCACCCATATCCATATGTTAAATGGGGATTAAAAATGGTCAGTATATTTAGTTTTTCCTTCCTTGTCCATCAATAAAACCCTGCCCAGGAGCTTTCTCAATTCCAGGGGCCTGCCTGAAGCAGTGGGAATTCTACATGTCATGTCTCTAGGAGCTTTACCAGTGGTGTTTTGTTTTAGGCTAGGGAGCAGACAAGTATCTTTGCCAGTGAATAAATTCAGTTTATCACTATCACTATCACATGTTTTGCAAGAACATTCAAAAGATAAGGTGTTTTAATTTTAAACAAGTCAACAAGTTTTCCCTTACTTGAATCTGCTGAGGTAGGTGCTGTGCTACTGGGGTTTTTAAGGTACTTTTTTTCCTGATAAAAAACATGGAAATATTCTTTAACTGCAATTCTTCAAATGTTTGAGAGATGTCAGAATCTCTTGAGTAGGGAAAGTGTATTTTTCTGTTTGATGACCTGCTCCAGCATCCTTTTGCATCTCAGTAGAGAATAACAGAATTTGTACTTTACCTCTGGGTTTCTTTGTCAAGCTCCACAGTGCAAAGGCTGAGACATAGAGAGGAAGTGAAGTTCAGAGTGCAACAGCACCTGGAAAATTCTTTATTTTACAGGCATTTGCCTGCCTGATGTAACATGATTAGTCAAGGTCAGGCCACTTAATTGTCAGTGAAATGAAGAGCAGTTTGTTTGTTACTTACATGTGAACTACTCCAAGACCCTTCTGTCATCAGACTGATTTCATTGCCAAGAACACTTTATTTCTTGTGGCTGTCCTGTGACATCCATCTTGTGTTCTGAGAATGGCCATGGGTCAGTTCCTCATCAGTCAGAACTTTGGCTTGTGTAAATCTCAATAGCTCTGTTTAAGTCACTGATACTCTAGAAATTTATATTCTAGAGCATATTTCATAATTTTAAGAAGTAGTATCAAAATCCAGTGGTCATTTTTTATCAGTTTATAGTATTTTTGTACAATAAAAGGAAAATTGTGATTACCATATTAAATATACTGAGACTACCAGCTTACAAACAATTTGTATGTCAAACTAATCTGCTTGAAAATGTCTTGCAATGATACAAAAATTCTGTTTTCAATTGTCAACTGTTAAGAATTGTGGATCAATAAGTACATTTTCTTAAAATGTGATGGGTTTTTCTTGTCTGGCTTGCTTGGCTCCCAAAAGAGTGGGTGGCTGCAGAGAGCACAGAGGAAGATTCAGGGAGGAATCATTATGGAATTTGTTTTGGATTACAGTGTCTAGGCTGTCTTAGAGGATGACACTGCACGAACTTTTCTTCACAATGTGTGCAGGAGAATTTTAATTTATTGAACTGCTTTTGCTTTGATGATGAGAATGTTTTAATCAATAGAAATTGTTCAAGTACTGTTTTGTTAGGTTTGGAGCACACAGGCTGGGAGAGAGCAAAGGCCCAGCTTGTGGAAGCATGAAGTGGATGGACTCTGTGACCCTGGTGCTCTGAAAGATACACAGTTCTTTCACAACTCCATTCAGACTCATTAGCCCCTTGCCTAGGAACAGCTGGTTATCTCATTAACAGTTCCATTCTGGGTTTGGTGGTTTTGTGCACAATTACCAGTATTCATAGAGACTTTTGATAAGGAAGAAATGCAGTTAATTTTTAATGTAGTTGTTTGCAGCAAAGGAAGAAATGCACTGAAACTGCAGTGACTGAACTGTCCACTGCTTAAAGGCTTCTGTGGTGTTGTGGTGCCTCTGCAAGCTACAAGTGTGGGACCTTGTTAATGTTTAGAAAGCAACTGAAGGTATAATACTCCATCAGAGCATCTGAATATCTCCTTTTCTAATGAGTGAATGAATTGTTTGCT
Source organism: Anthoscopus minutus (assembly GCA_013399455.1). Classification (NCBI taxonomy): domain Eukaryota; kingdom Metazoa; phylum Chordata; class Aves; order Passeriformes; family Paridae; genus Anthoscopus; species Anthoscopus minutus. The sequence continues at coordinate 11,410 of VWYI01034750.1, read as the reverse complement.
CATAAAAAGACATTTCTTCAGCATTCCCAAAGACTAATGCATATTTTTAATAAAACAGTCCAGCTCACCAGGGAGAGTTGGAGCTTTCTCAACATGCATTTGTACAAATTCTTCCTCCACACTTCCAGTCCTCCCTATTGAGAAAACAAGAAAATACCAACAAGGAGATATCTTGCTTCCCCTCTGCTTCTTAAAACCTCATAGTTATCTGAAACCTCAACTCCTCATAGGCTTTCCTTTGAATTTTCTCTGCAGGAAGGCATGTGGTTTTTGCTTTCCTCATCTGTTAATTGGCTGATGTAATAGTCGTTTAAAACAGCATCAACCTCATGCAAAAGCCACTTCTTAAGCAAAAATATATGACTGATTTTCACTTGGAAGTCAGAGATTTTACCCTCACCTATCTCACAGCTGTATCGGAGCTTGTAATCTTTGATGAAGACCTGAGCATTCTGAGAATTTAAGCTTAATCCAGAAAGGCTGTTGCAAACAGAGCTCCCATTCATTCCAAAAGATATTCCATATATGAAGATCTGATAAGTTCAAGATCTCAGAGGGATTAACACTTTTGGTTTAAAAATTCTCATGTTTCAATATAGGAGTCAAAAAAATAGACACAGGCTACAGTATATGATTAATTTTTATTGGATATTTTTAAGGGTAGTGTCTGCTAAAGTAGAGGTTAAAACATGGTAAATAGTCCACACAATGGAAAAAATCAGTAATCAGTGTTTCATTATGTTGATAAGGCAGTGAAAAAAATAACAGACACTGTCAAGATAAATAAGGAACTCCTGATTTTCAAGGTTGGGGAGTGTCTCGTGCAGATTCATCCCAGTTCTGTCTTGTTTGGTCCTTTTGAACCTCTAAGCTTGCACCATTTCCTGGAATTCTGTGAAAGGTAAGAGAATATTTACATTACAGAAATATTAACATGCAAGGTTTAGGAGTAAAGCATTAATGGCTTATCAAGAGATTTAGAATAGGAATGAACAGAAAAAAGTTATCTGGTAGATGATTAGAGAGGAAATGTGGACAAGAGGCATCACCTAAATATCCTCTTCTAAACAAGGCATGGAAAGGCAGTGTGTTGTGCTGACTTACAGGAAATAAAATATTCAGGATAGTTTTGGCCTAATACTGATCTTAGGCAAAAATAATGGATGGCTTACATGGAATTTAAGTAAGAAGTAGTTAAGACTTCAAGTAAAAGAAATGAAAAGCGAGTCCATGTGTTTTATTAACTGTTTGTAATGCTTCAGACATTGAGAAGTGTTGATTTAGAGCACATTCAAAAGCTAAAAACACTGTGCAGTTCCATGTGGTATGATCCTGGTGTGTTGAGTTGTGCAATAAGATACTGTTATTTCAAAGATCTTTTAAATGTTTGGCTTCCATGAATTAGAGTATCTGATCATTCCCATCCCTGAGTGACTGCATTAATATACAGATTGCTTCATGAATCATGTGTGTTTATTCTGGCATCGTTCCTAAGGAACTTGATTTAATTCCTTCCAAAGAAAGAAACAGAAGAGTTCTGTCCTGCCAGTGCAGTGAGCTGGGGAATCTGCTTGCCAGCACATTCCCTGCGTGCTCTTTCCTAAGCCCCTTTCATGCCTGTCTGGGCAGCTCACTGCTCTCATGGGGTGAGTTGCCATTAGCTGCAGGCCTTTTGTGTGTGTGCTTTGTCTCCAAAACAGGGCACAGAAATATGGAATTAGGAGATCAGGAGGTTTCTGCACCACTGCAGCCATTAAATCACACCAGTGTTTCCATGTGGTGAGTGCAGCATGCTGCTTCCTTGAACAGCTGCTCCTTCCTAGCTGGTCCTTAACCTGCCACTGAAGATAAAGAGCAGCCACCCCTGCACAGATCCTGCTGTGGGATCTCATACTGGGGTAGTGACTTGATGATTCTGTTATCCCTAGCATGCAAAACAAACACAGAACTACATGCTGCATATTGAGAATGACTTCAGTGTCCAGGGGGACTTCTGTGGAGCAGTAGCTGCTGGAAATGAGCTGATGTATGAGCTGTTTGTTCTCCTGTGTGCAGCTGGTTCTTTTGTCCTTGATTTTACATTTGTGTATTCCAAGTGATGCCAGCACTGCCTTACAGTAGAATAAGTGGGAGGAGAAATAAGGGGCAATTCCTTTCAGAACAGCTTGAAATATGGCAGTGAGTGGCAACAGGAAAGTTCCTTAGGGTTTTTTTTTTTTACTTGCTTATGCAAAAAGAGTTGCAGAGATGAATCTGTAAGATCAGGGACCATTTCCACCCTTAAACAGGTTGCTACTCAAGGGTTTTAGTAAAATCACTGGACATACATTTATGTACCATCAACATGAAAGAGAATCCCACATCACTACAAACATCCTGAGGCACCTGATTCTGTTCTCAAAGTAGTCAATACCTTCAGCCCCGATTTTACCATCCCCATCATGATCTGCAGCTGCCAAGAAGGTCTTGGTTTCTGAGGTGGTTAACACTCTGGCTCCACACTCAAACCTCTGAAGGAAATACCTTGGGGAGAAACAAGTTGGATTTAGATTTTCACACCATAGTATTTTTTATGATTTTTGTATAATCAAACGGATAGTATCTCTAAATAATTTATTACAAGAGCCAAGTCCTTAAAACACTGCTTTGTTTGACAAGCTAAATCTTATTTGTATGTATTTCTGCTTTATAAGTGAAACTCTGATTGATTTGATTCTGTCCACTATGAAAATCCAGTCCCAGGGGGCTCTTTTTTTCTCTACTGGGCATAAAAGGCTATAAATTACTAATTTGCTTTTCTCTGTAAGGATAATTTAAATGTATCTTTCAAATTCTGCTGAAGGTTTTACCAACATTTAGCATAAATTTTGTCCACATTTACTGAAAGTCCTGGAATGGAAAAAGTGCTTATTTTTTTGATAGTCTCCAAGTAGTTAACAAAATCCTTACTTGAGCTCATCTTCCTCAATAAAGCCACTTTGGTCATTGTCGAGAATCCGGAAGATCTCCTTGAGCTGGCTGCTACTCTTTTTAGACATCCCACTGATCTGAAAGAATTTTTTGGGACTAAAGGAATCTGGAGCTGAAAATAAATTAACAAAGAAATTAACCCCAGACCACTGTGTTCAGTGTTCCTAGATGGTCTGAGGATGATGCTTTGTTACATTTTAATTGTTCTAAACATGATCAGTAGGTGAAGCCTACCAATGAATGATTTTGCAATACTGCCCCATACCCTCCTAAACATCCAACAAAATAATGTGGGGATAAGCTCCAATTTGACAATATAAACCAGTTACAAACAAACATTCTGTGACAGCTGAGTAAAGAGGTGACAGAAATCTATTTAAAGTATACACTTATTCAGTATTCCTTTGGGACTGAGTTACACAAAATAAGAGGTTTTGAGAGTTTTATTTGTTTTCTCACCTTGGCAGTCCCGCAGAGCAGCAGCGATGTCAGAAGGGCTTAGAAGGTCTGTAAGGCTCATTTTAAACCTGTGCAAAATAGAATATTGCAAACAGGGTTTTGAAATGCTTATGCATCTTAAAACAAATAGGTTTTTTTTGTGTTTTGAAGATTACTATAATGTCAAGAAGAGTAGATGAATCTCATTGATTAAAGCAACATCTCTGCTATTCCTTAACAAATTACAAGATTTAGTACATTACTTCCTTAAAAGTAGCAGAGCAGAAATAATGCTTGTTAATGCAATGGATTACATTAACCATATAGTGAGTTGATGATCAATATTTTGTCATTTACCTGCAACCTATATAAATACAGCACGTTTTTAAACTCTATGTAACTGTTAATCTAATAAATAGTCTTACTGGAAAGCATAGAATCTGGCAATACAAGTAACAATATATGCAGTTGGAAAAGGAAAACTAAGAAAGTTTACTTCTGTTATCTCCCCCAACAACTCTGAAGAATAAAAAGAAAACTGATACTTATCTATGTAAAGTTCATCCATATGTAATTCCAGCAATTAAAATAAAAACCTTAGAACAATGGTTGTTGTACTTACTACTGGTGCAGTTCTGCACAGTAATTTTACTTAATTAATCTCAAGTCAGCTGCTCACCTTTAGAGTTTTCTCAGCTAGGTAAAGGAAAAATAGCTGAGGAGATACCAGGCAAAATAATAATGTTGGCTCTAGCTTGCCACTCTGTCTTATAAAGGATTCAAAAGGTGACAATAACCACTACTTAGGTTACACTTCCATGGATCAAATGTTTAAATTGAGACCTGGCTCAAATTTCTTCCTTAACTAATTAAACTTTTCTTTCTATTTATATCCTGAGATAATATGGACAAAAAGAAGAGTTTTGTTGGGTTTTTTTTTAATAAATCCACTAGTGCTTAATTAAGTACAATGCTACCATCAGAACAGCCTTTCAGCCTCTAAGTGTGTTAACAGGGAACCTCTGCACCTGAAAGTCACTCTTTGGAAAACGACTCCAGCAGTCAAGTCCTTGTGAAAAGAAATGAATTTGTTTTTGCTGGGTCTGTCGATCCTTTGGAATGTATGAAGGAGGTTGGAGATGACAGATCAGAGGTGACAATGTGTCATTCTGACAAAGATAACTTGTCACTAGGGTAGAGGAAAGCATTTTCTAATTTGGATGATCTTTCTGCAGTAAGCTTCATTTTGTATTTCCTGACCATTTTGTGAAATACAGAAACAGAAACCAGAGAGTCTTCATTGACAGAAAACTATAAACTAGGTAAAGCTGAATAAACTGATTTTGTCACCAGTATTCCTTGATGATTATGTATACTCAGTTGGCCTACTTAATAATCCATTTTGAATATTTTGAATTACATAAAATCAATAATAGGCTTACTAGTTGTAGCAAGTTCTATAGGTGTAAGAATCAGACTTTGTTAGTGTGAAAATGGTTTTATGTACATTTTATAACACACTCTCACAATCTAGTTCATTAACAACTACATTTTAATTGTAGGTATAAATAAATGAGCTTTTATGATATATTTCAGGAGTGTTACCTTTGGAACAAAAAATCCTTAAGAAAATTCATAACAGCAGATGGGAGGTTTTCCTTCTCAGACAAAAATCTGTTTCCATCTTAAAAATTCTAGGATGGAGACCAATAAAACTCACATGTATTTTGGTTAGTATTTATTGTGTAGTAGTTAAATGTAGTATCTAAACTGATGTTCTCTTAATCAATGAACATTGTTTCATTTTTAAACAAATGGAAATAGCATGGTATGCCAAAGAGGTAAAATTTTTATAGCAGCAATGGTTGCAAATCATACTGTGGAGCAGAGTAATAAATATATCTAAGCCTTGATGTGAGCTAATGGACTTCAATGGATTTTCTCCTGCTTGGTTTAATGACAGTGAGGAAAGTGTCAATCATAGCAAATGCTCCATAGCACTGTTTGAATTTGGATAGAGAAATGCAAGGTATAAGTAACACAAAAAGCAGATATAACTTAATGATACTTTTAACTTTCTTGCTACCTATTATGTATGTGAAGGAATATGGCATAAATCAAAAATATTTAGTCTTACCTTTGGTCCCAAATACCAACTGTCCAGGAACAAACAAATGCTCCTTCTATTGCTTCCAGTAGGAAAACTGGTTATAGTGACCTGGAAGAAGGCTTTACCTGTAAACCTAAGAACCCTGGGCTGTTGTAAATTGGTATTGTGTGATTAAAACAAATTCAGCAGGGCTGATTTGTACAAGCTGAAAGTGTGATCACAGATCTTTTGGTGTTTACATTTATCTTCTTCATTCAGTGCTATATATTTGTGTTGCTTACTGCCTGAGATTTCCATGGTATTATGATCTGTCAGGCAGTGGCTGTGGGGATGAAGTTCATTCTGTGCTTTCTCCTGAATCATCCTGAAATAACTTTCATTCTCTTAGGTATCTTTTTACACTCTGTTGTATTTTCTCCTTTATGATCATCTCAAGTCAATATGAGTTTGAACAAGATATTTCTAGAGAAAAGTGATTTTTCCAGTCCTCTGTGGCAGTGCCATAGATGTTCCTTTATAGGAGACTTCCTTTGTTTCTGCTGGCTCCTACATGGTGCTCATGGAACTGCTCTCTTTGTCTAAGTGTTTGACTTGCCATACAACACTAATTATTGACAGCTAATGAGAACAAGGGAATTGAAATGGAGGAAAATGACAAGATCCAGATGAGCATGTAATGCTCAAGTTCAAAATATGTCTGCAACTAATTTGGGCATTGTATTAAAATATAAGCACCAAATGTTCAAAGAATGACATCTGATTACCTCATACATTCTGCCATGGCACAGAGTGCTGAGCTAGTTTTATGTGCATTCAACAGTTGTAAAATGGCCAGAATTAGTATTATATTAGAATATGATCTCAAATAAAAATGAGATAATTGCTATGTTTGATTTAAAAGAGATCTTTTAGTGTTTGAAATTCAATGCTGACAACAAAAGTGATGCTAATCCTGGCTGAAAGATGGTTTACAAAAGCCCAAAAGAGCTGAATTTCAGAATCAAGTTGATGTCACTGTACATTGATACAGGTGGGAATCTAGGGTTACTGGGTTTTATTTATTTATTAATGACACTTCATCTGAAGTACAGGTTTCCCTCCACTACAATTAGAATGCAATAATCAGGGGTTAGTATATTAAGGGATATATTAATGAGATAATCTGAATTATCTGCCTGTTTTCCTTCTTTCTTGGTTATGTGTTAACTTAGGTGGTGTAATTACTTTATGCATTCAAAAACTGAGATCTGTGAAAGTGGTTTTTTAAAAGATACTATGCAAACAATGTAACACTATAAAGAAAATCCCTAATAATTCAACCAGAACAACAGCTGCTAAGTAATGGGCAGTTAATAACAGTGCAAAATCTGACACAGAATCTTACAATTGCACAGTTTCCAGGAATGTTTAGGACTCGTTCCTATGAAATTCAAGAAAGAATATTAAAGTTTGGTTGGTTGGTTTTGGGATTTTTTTTGCTCTGTGAGAGATATCTGGAAGTTCTATTGAGTTGATCATCTGAATATTTATGTACTTGCATACCTAGGGTTGTTTTCACCTGAGGTGTCTATATTAAATAATATTAAAACCTTTTTTTTCCCAGACTTCCAGAATTAAACTTGGAGGTGTGATTCTGAGAAATACAGAATATTCATATTGAGAAATTCTTGCTAGGAACCTAAACATATGAAACAATTGTCTTCAAGTGCTATTTACTTCTCCAAGTATCAGACAAAAATTGTGTTTTGGTAAAACATTGACAGATTGTGGACTAGTCTTGTACCCTTTGTGTTCTGTTTGGCATAAATGACAGAGTTAATTAGCAGTGGCAATCAACCAAAGCCATGACTTCAAGCAGATGCAAAAGAAACATCAGCAGTTGTCTCAGGTGAGATCAGAGGAGAGGTGTTAACCTGAGACCAACTACAACAGTGTAAAGAGATGCTGCAGCAGCTGTTCTCAAACCCACACAACTCCATCTTTCAGCCCTGGTTGTGTCAGGGCCAATTGTATCATGATCCTGGATAACAGATTCTGCCTTTGTAATGAGTTGGAAGTAACTAAAATAGATGCTCAGTAACCTCTGTGGCTGATAGTACTGTTGATGTCTCTGTGGTGACAGCAGAGAATCTTAGTGTGTTCACAGATATAATCATTGAAAAGGACCTAGAAAACAAAATGAATTATATCTTGCCACTTTAAGTTGTCTCTTAGGGTAAATGCTTTAATCATATAGAAATAAAGAAATAATTACCGCATTTAATTTGAATTGTTGCTTGGTCCATAGTATTTTGCCATATCTAACAGCAGTCTGAGCACATGCTGTAGTATTTGACTTTTTTGCAATGATAAAGGAGGAAAGCCAAGTCCCCAGTGACAAAACTTTCTTTCCCTGCAGCAGGTAGAGGATATTACCCAGAGCACTGAGCAGAGATCTGGACTAGAGAACCCAAGATACAAGACAGGTTCTGGAGCACTGTGGGTTTGGAGCTAAAGGAAAACAGGTACTTCTCTCACACTGGGGAAATACCATGTGAACTTTCCCCAGTTCAAATTATGTTCTTATCATTCT
>VWYI01034746.1:39223-147198 GCA_013399455.1 Anthoscopus minutus | reverse complement strand
ATTTAAGTTGATGTCCAGCCTAACCTGGTACCTTTTTCAGTCCTTGCAACCTCCTGTAATAAAACTACCCAGTGAACTGCACACCAAAAGCCTCCTCCAATCTCCTTTACTCAACCCCAGACGTCCTGACTCGTGCAGAGCACTGTGGCTCTGTTTCCTCAAGTTCCAGCTTAAGTTCAACCACTGTCAGCCGGCACCCCCAGGGCTTTCCCTCTGGGCAGCTTTCCATCCCCTCTGTCCCCTGCCTGGAGCTCTGCAGGGGCTTCTTGGAGCACATGTGAAGGGCCCAGCCCTTGCTCTTCTTGAACCTCCTTCTGCTGGCTTCACACCATCCATATAGCCTGGCCACATCCCTCCACAGAGCCTTTCTACCTTCCCACACACCGACATTCCCACCAACCTAGATGTTTTCACACTCAGGTTCTATCTGTCCCTTGGTGTTATAAATGCTTGGGAATGTCACCACTACTACTACATGCTAAGTGAGCGCTCCAGCAATGGAGTTAATTCGCCTTTTGGCTGAACAAAGCTCATCCACACACTTTTCCTTGGACATGAATTTAAGAAGTGAAAACATAAAACACAGTAACTTGTACATCAGGCCCAGCCTATGCCGTTGTTTTTTCACCAGTACCGAGTGGAGAACAGGGTCATCCCTCACTGGTACAGGAGTCTTTTCACATACTACAGGACACACAGAGAGGGGCCTTGCTGGGTTTGGGTGGGATAGAACTGAGTTAGCTCCTAGTAGTTACTATGAAGCATGTGAGCAAGTAATAAGGGCAAGAACCTCCCCTCCTGGCCCCACTCTGCCCAGCAGAGTCTTGGGCTCATCCTCACCTTGAGGGGTTGTACCTGGAGAGCACAAAGTAAGGGAAAGATTAATTGCCAGGGATTGTCCTACATCCCTGTCTTCTCCTGGCACAATGACAAGTGAAGGGGCCCTGTGCCAAGTGTAGAAGCAGCTTTCTTGATCCCTTCCAGCAGTATGGCAGGATGAGGCCTGGAGAGAGAGAGACAAGAAGCAGAAACTTCTTGGGTGCTGCTGTTCCTTTAGGGTGACCCCCCTGCTCTGCTCAGGGGATGTGACCCATCCTTGGCCCTGGGAGTGGGACTCTGTGCTCTTTGTCCAAGAGAAATAGGTCCCTGCTTAGGCTGGGACTGGCTGGAACATTCTGTATTGGGGGTGAGGACAGTGGAGCTGGGTCATTCCCAGAGCTGTTGCTCGTGACAGAATAACCCACAGTGACCTTGGAGTGGTTCTGAACACCTGGAGAGTAGCTGCACCAGCGCTGCCTCTACATCACTACCCCCAGCCCAGTCTGCCCCAGTGGGGCCAGTCCCTGCATTCTCCAGGCTTTGCAGCAGCTGGGGTATCTCCCATCCTGGGGGGCAGGGGTGGCATATTGTCCTCACATCCATTGGCACATGGTCCCCATGTCCATCACCAGCCAAGACCTTGTGTACCCAGACCCCCCAGCCCCCAGCAGTGTCAGCCTGACTGTGTAACACTCACAGAGCTCACTGGGGACATGTGCCTGGGAGATTTCACCATCTTCCAGGTAACATCTCACACCCCCTCACACTGGGGTCCCATGTGCTGGGCAGCCCTTTGCATCCCAAAAAGGGATAGGGGCAGCCACCCAGCAGGGCCAAAGATGAGTTTCAGCAGGACAGTGGCCCAAATCCTGGGGACAAGGGTGGCTGGTGGTAGCATTCTGTGCATTTGTGTTGCAGTGTCCCTGTCCTGACAGCTGGGGTGGCATAGGGTCACCCACTGCTTCCAAGAGCAGGGCACCTGTGCCAAGATACCCAGGGAGCTCACCATGGAGAGGGAAGCAAGATGCCAGGAGGAATCCTGCAGGTTATAGTGGTAGATGAAATGGATGCAGACAGGTTAGGAATGCACATCAGGGCAGAAGGATGGGTTTAGTTCCATTTGCCTCCAAAAGGACTCAACTGGCACTGAAGGGAAATGGGGCCTGCTCCCAGGAAACCCGCCAGCAGCCTGTGAGCACAGGTTCAGGGGCAGACAAAGGGGTTTTTTCCTCCCTCCCTGCATGGCCCTGTTGATCACAATAGATCACAGCCAGCACACAACAGCCTGAATTTCCAAGCGGTTCCCATCGCCATAGCCAGGTTATTTCTGGAAGCAGACACTGCCATCCCTTGGTTTGATCAGAGAATCACAGAACAACTCACTTTGGAAGTGACTTACATGGAACATTGAGTCCAACTCCCTGCTCTACAAAGCACCTCCAAAAACTGGATCACAGAACCAAGGGCACTGTGAGCTCCTGGCAGGTCTGTTTGCTCCCCTCAGGTTTTTCAGGTTAGGAGACCAGGAAAAAGAAACAACAGCAAAAACAGCTGAACAAACATTAGCCTTGAGGTTTCCAAGAAACAGGCAACATTCCCCTGAAGGAGAAGGGGATGGCAGCACAAACTGGACACAGAGTCTCAGACAGAGGCTGACCAACCCCAACAGCAGCACGGCCTTAGGGACAGAGAGGGATGAGGTGTGCTCAGCCAGTCACTCACAGCCTCCCTCCTCCTGCCAGGGGCAGCTCCTGCTCCCTTTGTCCCTTCTCTGGGACACAGTGACCCAGAGAGGCAACTACACCTGGCCAAGCTCTCAGCTGGCAGTGGGGCAGAGACAGGCTCTGAGCTCAGAAGGTCCTTCACCTGTGCCTTCCCACCACCAAGGGGCCCACAGGAAGTACCTGAAACTGCTGAAGACTGAATAGAACCTCACAGTGCTGTGACTGCAGGTCCATTCCCATAGCTGAAATCCTGGAGCAAAGCTGGGATCATCAATGAGCACCTAAAAACCAGCTAAGAGGACAAAATCAGGTTTAAAAAGTATGCCAGGGATGAAAATCAATGAATACAGCAACAGGTGGGCAGTAGGTTGGTGCATTTGGTTCATTTCTGCAGCCACGAAAAGTTCATGAATGTCTTGTGTGTCTTTGAATTCAGTGAACAATTCCTGTCACTTACCCCAAAAAGTCTGACTGAACCAGGGGAGAAAAAGAAGGAACCTGAAAGTCAGAAATATGGGGCTCAAAAGGGGACTTGTTACAGCAGATTCTGTTTCAGAAAGGAGAACATGCAGAGAGAAAACCCCAGGCAATTATTCTTTACAGGACACAGAGAGGATGCAAGTCGGTGCTAAAATCATCATTCTTGAGAATCAAGTTACACAGGAAAAAGAACAAAATACAGAGGCCAGAGTATCAATATAGTGTTTAATATTCTTAAATAGATACAAAAACTAAAAAAGTAAAATTTGTTACCATGATACGATAAAAATTTTTATCAGTGGAAATATTATACAAAGTCAAAATTTCTAGTCATAGTATTTTCCAGTTGTTTATATCCTTCTATTTAGCTCTACACTGGTTTATATTTTTTAAGAAAAGTAGCAGCCCATTTTGTCCATTTATAGTCTTCTAGACACTGTTTTCCACTCTGCACTGATATAGATAAAACTATTCTGCACAGATTTACTGTTTTACTTGCAGATAAATGTCACCAGTGGAAAAACCACTGTGCATCAGGCACCAATCAGGGAATGCTGCTCTGGAGACTCTTCCAGGCTGCAGCCCCTGGTACTCGCTCCAGGGGATTGAGGAGGGGTTACAGGATTGTGCAGAACTTAAAAATTAATCAGGTTCTACCCAAAATAACAGCAGTTCTTCTGACTGCAGAAACAGGAACGGAAGGGAAGAGGGGCAGAGGTTGATCTGAACAGGGACAGAGAGGCGCTTCCAAAAGCAAGTGTAATATATACAGGAATTAAATAAACTAATGCTTCAGATTTAAAAGAATCAGTTGCACAAACTGTTCCAAAGGCCAAGTGCTGTGCATTGTTTTCAAAGAAAAAACACATTTAAAAACCTAAAATATTCACTGGAAATACCTTGTTTCAGCTGCAGGAGCTTTCAGTGCTGTTGGGGAGAGCCAGCATTTTAAACAAAACAGCCCCAGAAATCCCACCAAGGGTAAGGGACCCCCCTACAGCTCTGAGCTCAGAAAGATAATCACAGTGACAACTCTCTAAGTCCACATGCACTTGCTTTTTTCCTTTCAGTGGCCTTTTCCACCTATTACAGGCTGTAAAGACATCATCAAATCAGTTTTTTAAGCAACCTTGCACTGCTGAGAGACCTCCCATGGAATTACTGAGCTGGCTCTGGTATTCCCAATGTGATCTGCCCCAGGCAGGTAACCCCAACCCTCCACATCACCTCATGTCCTGTTCGAAGACAGTGACCTGCCCTCCCCCATTTCTCTTCCTTTGCCAAATGTGCAGGAGCAGGACAAGGTGTGAGGGGAGATTTGCTTTGATTTCCATTTTCTACAACATAGGGTTGGAAACCAAATAAATACAAGACAATAACACTGGCAGATGGTTGAAATAGATGCAAAATGCTGAAGTAAACACAGTCCTAGGTCTTTGCCTTTCCCCACAGGGGGAAGACACATTTGGAATAGCTTGACTATCCAGCCTTCCAAATGGCAATCTTCCCTTCTTCCTCTCCAGAGCCGCTGAGGACGTACCTGTCCTCTGCCGAGCACAGCGCCTTCACCGCATCAGCGTGGCCGACCAGCTCCTTCTCCACACTCTTCCTCTCAGCACTGACCACGTAGATCCTCCCTTTGTTCTTGCCCTGCAGCTTCCCACTGCTGCCAACCCACAGCTGGGGGAACAAAACAGCTATTGTCTCTATTTCACATTTCAGACCAGGACACAGTTAAGGGGGTTTATGTGGCACATTGGTACAGTGAGAGTTCCTTCATGCTTGGCTGAAAAAGGGAAACACTAAAAATTTCCTCATCGACATAAATAAAGGGCTTGGCCACCATTGCTCCTGGCCCCCTCCAGATCTCCTCAATTCCTGTGGCATGAGCTGAGAGCTCTTGGTGGGTGTCTCTGCTCCCCTCTGGTTCTCTCAGTTCAGGAAACCCCCTGTGCCCCACGCTGGAATGTTCAGCTGCTGATTTTTCCAGCACCGGGGCTGCTCGCTCTCCCTTACCCCTGTGTGAGGCATAGCATGCCCCTGCACTGCAAGAGCAGAGAAAATGCAACTAGAACTGCCAAGAGAAAGGAACTTCTGTCATATGAACAAAGATCATAAAAGTGGCTTGGGTTGAAGGGGGCTTTAAAGATCTTGTTTCAACCCCCCCATGGTCAGGGACAGCTTCCACAAGACCAGGTCGCTCAGAGCCTTGAATGAGATGAGGCAGCTACAGCTTCTCTGGGCAACCTGTGTCTGGGCCTCACCACCCTCACAGGGAAGCTGGAAAAGCCAAGACTGCTTAGGTTGGAGAGAAGGCAGCTAAGGAGTCTTTACAAAAGGTTTACAAACTAACAGAAGTGCAGATAAGCTAAATACCACTGGTTTACTTTGAAATTAAGGCAGTCGGGGACATGTAGGGACCAATAATACTTCAGTAAGAAGAAAGTACTTCTCTGTACAGGGCTGGCAATGAAATTCATGAACCTGCTGCTCTCCAGGGAACTGTGGCATCAGAAAGTTCAAAATGAAATCAGAGCCACAGAGACTGGGTCAAATAATAGGTAATAAAAAACATAGGCTGAGGCTCCAGACAGAACACATCCTATTTCAGACAGAGAGAGCATGCAACTGGGTTTCTCTCCAGTTTCCTAAAGAAAAACAATGGCTTGTTTTTAATTAAAGCCTGTGACTGACAGCCCTACCAGTGTTCTTGTCAGCCTTTGCCAGGCTGCAAATTCACTGCCCATAACTCATTGGTGTGTAGAGGGAACAGGAGTGTAAGAGGTGGCACAGGGTCTGGTTGAAGCCTGTCACCAGTGGGGTTCCCCAAGGGTCAGTACTGGGCTCAGTATTGTTTAACTTATTCATAAATTAGTTAAAGAAGAGACGAGAAAGGAACAAAGATCCTCAGTAGAACAAAAGAGAGCTTAATGCCTTGGGGGGGTCCAAACAATCCTCTCATTCCTTTGAAACAGAGGTTAAATATATCAATCTCTGCCTTGGGGAAGAATATCCTAAAATTATTTTCCATTTCAGTACAAAAGTCTAACCAGAGGCTGAATACAGAGAAAACTTCCCTATTCCATTTAAAAAAATATTTTTGAGGAAGGAGGGAAAATCTGAGGAAAAGATTCCAAAAGTTGCTTTCTCAGCAATGTTTATCTATTACATGATATACATTAGCTATTTATTTGCAGAGTAACTCTGAATGGGCCCCTGTGGTAGCACAAATACAGTCATTTGCACAGCTCCTGATACCACATAAAAGCAGGTACACAGTCCAACAGTGACAGGGACACAAGATGCTGGAAGGAATCCATTAGCTCCTTTGGTCTGTCCTGAATTAGGATGTGGTAACTAATCAAGGAAAAGGGCATCTACAAAACCAGGCCAATTAATTGGCATTTGTTGTTTGTCTGGTAACCTTTTTTCAAGGCTGTCTGAGAAGCCCTGAGATAAAATATCAAAGGACCTAAACTTTCAGTTTCTACAGTTCCCTGCAAATGTCAATAGCTAATAAATGTCACCACACATTTAATTACTGATGAGTGGCTTGGCTTGCCATGCATTTTGGGGTATACCTGCAACAGCCATTTGTCTTGGGCTGTCATTAGCTTCTCTGATTTCAAAGAGGAATTCCAAACCTTGTGTTCTTATGCACCCACCCAGTGAGGAAGCAATGACAGCTGCAAACAAACAAAACCACAGTAAAGAAATCCACAAGAGGCAAAATCAGCCCACATGTCTCTCACCTGATTTTTAACTCTTATCATACAAGTAATCTTAGAGCAATCCTGAAGATGAATCTTTTGAGGTGTACTTGAAAGGTCTTTGGTGTTCCAAATGTACAGGTCACTACTCCCGGAGTAAGATGCCCACACTTCATCTCTCTAAAGCACAGAAAGATACATTTAAGCATTGCTGACTGAAAATGTATCTAGGAAAAGATAACCAGGGCTTGTAATGCCACATGGCCCTGCCTCGTTTAAACTGTATCAACAGAGCAAATGCAGTACCTCGGGAAAGAGCTGGAAGCCAAGAAAAGAGGAACACACATCCTTCAGGTGGTGCTCGATTTTCATCTGGGGTTGAAACTCATGAGTTGACACTACAAGAATGCAACTTCTGGTACCTACAATATTAAAGATACAGAGTTAGTAACAGAGGTGCCCACTTCTTCCATCTCTACAAAACATGGATGAAAAAAGCAAAATAAAATGGAACATCCAACAACTGTCTTGTTTCTTTATGTGAAGATGATTTTTGTAATTATTGCAATTTCAGGAGGGGACTTACAGCACCACAGTTGATCATTATGAAGCTTCATAGAGGTGAGATTTTGGCAGGGCAGCTGAAAAGCATGGTTCACTTTGAGAGTGCTGATGTTCCAAGCAATCACCATTCCATCTGAACTGCTGGAATACGCTTCACTGTTGGCACAGATTAAAAAATAAATAAGTATAGTATGCTTTCATGTTCAGAAAAGAGTGCACACACAGAAGAGACTTACTTGCAAAACAACCAATTTTACAGTAAACCAAACTGATGTTCATTTTTTAGTTATCTTCAAGATTATCCTTTACAAACTTTATATCAACTAGAAACACTGTAGGCTAACTCAGAGCTCAGTGAATGAAGGCATGTGATATCCTGCATGAGGAGCAGAGCACAACAAAATATTCCCTGTAATTCCTCTGAACAATCTTGCCTGATGGATTTTTCTATTGAGTTAGCACAAAAATATCTCAAACTGTTCTTCTTTGTTACTGCACCTGAGAAAACAAATTATACTATCCCTTTTCTTTTTACCTTTAACATTTGTTGTCTTAGAATGAGCAATCCTTTTTCAGACGGTTCCAACAACTGTTAAATTGTTCCTGAAACACAGTTACACCTGCTGCACCACTGACAGACCTATTGACCCTGAAGTTGCTTTTCCCATGGGAAGACAGCAGGTTAAGACCTTCAGCCAACATTCTTCCCAGTGCTACCAAAAGATCAAAAGCATATTGCCTGAACAGAACAATAAATGTATTATTTATTTTATTATCAGGCAGGAAAAATCCAGAAGCTTGCTGTAAACATGTAGTCAATGACATGCTCAAAACAAAAGTGGTCTTTAAACTGCATCTGTATCAATTCTTCATTGGATGCTGCCAGTTCCTGGCTGTTCTTATCCTCATCCAGAAGAGCATTCCTTTATCCTCTTTGTTCCAAACTACATAGTGCTCTTTATTTAAAAAGGAAATTCTTAGTTGACATACCCAATACAGGAGCTACAAAAATGAGCTAAATTGAGACTTTATTAGTAGGATAAATCCTCCCATTTAAAACAATAAATTCTCTCAATATTTAGGAAAATCAAATTAGATCTACCTGGGTGTTCCATCCTTCTTCTTCACAATGATGTCTGTAACATCAGAGCGATGATCATTCAGTTGCTTATTGCAAGACATACTGTGGGTGTTGATGATATAAATAATGGAGTCCTGAGAACCAATCCACACTTGACTCTGTTCCACCATGACCATGCAAGTCTAGGGAGAAAAATCTGGGTTAAATAAAGCCTAGAAGAGAAATCAGTCTTTAATGTAGCATGGAAAAGGCTGCATTCAGATGCTACAGTTTGCTGGTGATCACTGTAGGAGATGAAGACTTGGCTCTCCAGTGTTCTGTCCTTTGCTCAGCTCTATAAATAATGAGAGGACAGATCTCTTTGCAAAGTTAACCTTCAGTAAATAGGACTATTAATTTATCTTGGGGGCTGACTAAAGGTGTGCTTCAGGGCCCAAACAAAGTAAACATTACAGACGGCATCAGGGGAACCACAGAAGTTTGTGGGCTCCTTTCCTTCGGATTGGAAGCCAACCTAACTGTCCAATATATCCACACTTCCTACTTCAGTTAAATGCAGTGTTCAAGAAAATAGTCTCCTCTACTGTCTCTGGAATGTCCTTCCCCTCCATCACACATTCTTCATTTATTTCCCTCCAACCATCACTTGTCAATATTTTTTGTTTTAGGTATCTGACTCTTCTAGAATTCCATCTTTTCTCCACCCAGCTCTTCATCATCAGCTCTACACCTCCCTTTTTGACTCTCTCCCACACTCATCCACAGCAATCTCTCTCATCTTTCACACAAGTGACATGTTCAATCCCTTTTTCTGTGTGCTCTCTCTACTGTGTGTTTCTTACCCAGGCTGCACACCTGGTTCAGATTCCCTTTTCACACAGTTACACTTTCAGGTGGTCTTTCACAAACCACTCCCTTTCACCTGCTGGTTGAGACACTTAGAGCTCTATCTCTGTTTTCAATACCATCTACCTGGTTTCCTTACACATCTTCCCAATCTCTAGCTCTTCAGTATGGGTGAATTTTTATCTATTTCTAGGATTCCCCTTCTTATCTTTTCTTTGGGTTAACTGTCTTTTATTCTTTCTCCTCAACTGTTTCAACTCTGCTTTGCTGCCCTAAGAAGCTATCAAGCCCTCTGAAACCCAATCCATCACTTCTCATCAGTTGACTTGTTTTATTATTAAACCATTTGGCCTCCTTTCAGCTTTTCTCCAAAATCTCCCCTTTTCCAGGTTAACTGAAGCCCAAACTACCCAACAAATTTTAAGGAACGATGTGATTTGGGGTCACACAGGCTACAGCAACAAAACCACACACAGATGAAGCAAAACTGTGATCCTGTGCCTGTCTTACCAGTTTAGAGTGGCCCATTTTGAAGCAGTGTTGCTGGATAGACCAGGTAGAGGCATCAAAGACCACCACCTTCCCCTCATTTAAAGCACACCAGAGTTTTGGATGAGCATTGTCCAGTCTTTCTGAAGGGTCAAGATGCCCTAGAAATAAAGCAGAAAAGATGAGAGAGGTAAAAGAAAACAATACTTTTGGGGACCTGTGGGAAAGCCATTATTAGGCAGAGCAGGTTTGCAATTAAATGCATCTTCTGGAATTTACATCATCAGTTATTGACTGACACAGTTCTCACAATGCATTTGTGCTTGTTATCATCTATTTGCTGAGTTCACCCAATGATTTAATCTTACACTCCAAAGATACTCAGAGCAGAGATAATCTCTTTCATTGATGACTAAGAGCTGAGCTCACTGAGATTGCAGACAAGCTTTTAAGCACTATAGACTCAATAAATAAATCCACTCACTCGTCTGCTCCATCAAAGCCTCTTATACTAGAAAGAAAGAAAGAAAGAAAAGAAAGGAAAAGAAAAGAAAGGAAAAGAAAAGAAAGGAAAAGAAAAGAAAAGAAAAGAAAGAAAGAGAAAAGAAAGGAAAAGAAAAGAAAGGAAAAGAAAAGAAAGGAAAAGAAAAGAAAGGAAAAGAAAAGAAAGGAAAAGAAAAGAAAGGAAAAGAAAGGAAGAAAGAAAGGAAAAGAAAGGAAAAAAAGAAAGGAAAAGAAAGAAAAGCATCACTGAATCCAACACCCTCCACACTATTCCTTGCACTGTGGTTCAAACTAACTCCTCCACAGGACTCTACTGAAAAATAAAAACCTTACAATGAATATTGATCAATGGGGGAGTATCATCCATCCATCCACCTGGCTCAGCAAGTGAGCCAGAAATCTTAATGAGAAATCAGCCCATTAACACAGAATTGAAGTCTGTGATAAGGCACATGTGCAGAGAAAGGGAAATTAAGACAGTGAAAACTATGCCTTGGAGTATCTTAATATGCAACATTACTGTTCTTTTTAAATTATTTTTCTAGTTTAGTATTCAACACACTACCAATCCATGTCAGAATGTGAACACATCAGGCAAGCATAATACCAGGTGTTACAAGATAATGTGCTTTATAGGCTAATTAAAGCTGGGCTAACTTAAAGAAAGCAACACATCACCTTACCTGGAGTATAAAGCAAGACATCTATTGCCTGTGGAAATGTCTCACCAGCTGAGGGGTTGATCTTGTGCTTTAGTGTCTCTGAAGTTGTTTTGGGGACCATCATAGGCACTAAAACAGATTTTTAGAAGGTAATGAACTGCACATTTAAGCCTGAAATAGAACTACAATTATTATGAGATAGCAATTCTACACCATTCATCACATTTCTCCCTTTTCTTTCCCTCTAGCTTTAGCTGAGAGCCCAAACACCATTTGTATGAATTCTAGTAGCAACATCCACCTCCCAAGGAGTCTAAAAAAGAAAAAGGGGGGGGTGGGGGGAATAAAAATTAAAAAAGAACAGATCCTAAACTTTCTATTTGCTATCAAATAAATTGCATTGCTGGAAGTGCACTCAGGCTAATGTCTTTTTGTATTTCTACACATAACCACTTTGAAAAACAGAATACACACTGAAAGAGCAGAAAGAGATGATGCAAGACCAACAGGCTTTGTAGCATTGCTGTGACTGACCTTCATTTTTCATCTTGTCAAAATAAGACAGTTTAGAGGCTGCATAGATGCTTTTGGGGGACTGCAGGGCACCAACCACAGCATCCATCAGCAGAACATTTGTCAGTGCTTCCTGGATATACTGAGGATCCTAAAGACAGAAGTCTTACTGTAGTTTATCTCTTGCTCATTATTCTTACAAGACACCATGCTCAAAATCATAACACATGTCATGCTTAGCACAAGCACCAGGCAGTTGCTGCCCTGCAGCACAATTCCTGTCACTTACTGCCAGATCCCACTCCCACATCCCATGTTCCCAGGTCTTGGAGCAGGGAGTCAGAAGCTGATGTTACTTCAAGAATACTTCAGATCTGACACAACCTTGATACAGGATGTGCAATCAAAACCATATGAAAAGATACAGTAGACACAGGATGGATATCCATTTCTAAGCTGGATCTTTCTTCATGGGAGAGAAGCATCATGAAATTCTAAGATTAGTGCATGAATTATTTAGAGCAGAGACAGAAAGCATATTCTTCATATTATTTGGTTACAAATTCTGATATTTATACCTTGTGATCATATGCCATTTTCTTTCCAGCCCACATTTCTTTCACTATCAGGTACCAGAGATCACACTCAGTTTTAAGGTTGGCTTCAAAGACTTCTTTTTTAGATAATGTTTTAATCCTCAGAGTAGGTATTCTCAAAAGAAGAAAAGCTACAGTTGTGCTCTTAACATCCTGGAAAGTCACAGGAAAGAGAAAACAAGGAGAATGTACCCAAGCAACAGGTAAGATTCAGCACCCAGCCCACAGGGCAGCTTTCTCTAATTACAGCTAATTAACTTCAGTTGTCCATACACACCATTAAGCGGAGCTGGATTTATAAAAATAAGTTTAAACATCATCATACATCCTTGGCTCCACAGTGGATATAAGCTGACCCACTGATACCTCAGTCACATGAGCACAGTTAAGGTTCATGTTATTAAACTTATCTCCTCCATATCCTATGTGCTACATTCTGCACATTTCTCTGAGGTTATAACCTCTAGCTTTTTAGTCATGAAATTTTTGGTCCAAATCCCCAGAATTTTACCTAATCACTCACATAGTGACTTCAGCAGTATTTCCTGCTCTCCTTACTGAAACTTCATGTTGAGAGCCAGCTCACTCTGGAGAATGGGACACAACCTATACCCACAGGCATGCCAGAGGACAGGAGGTTGATGCTTACCTCTATATCCCTGAAATCAGCAATGGGGACATAGCCAGGACGGCCTCCTTCAGTCAACAGGAACAAGCGCTTCTGGGTCAGAGCTATTTTCCCTACACCATAGTTGGTTTTAACTGAGCAGGACAACTTGTAGACACACTCATTTTTATCTAGATGCTCGATTACTGCTGGTGGCAGATTCACCTCTTGAGCTTCTGCTTCAGTTTCTTTCCAGTAGTTGTAGAAATCTCTGAATGTTTCAGGATCAATTTGTTTCTGCTGTCCTAAAAAAATTTAAATATTTTAAAACCCCTTTAAGTGTGACAAACTACACAGATTTGTACAGGAAGATGGGTTTAGAAAGCCAGTAACTGTCAAATTGTGCCTCTTTATTGTGCATGTAAGTATAGACATTCTAGGCACACATCCCCATCCCAAGGTTATCTCAGGCACTATCCTGAGATAACCCCCTGGGGCACAACCACACCTCACTGAGTAAAATGTGTGACTAAAGTCACTCCAGCTCCACCTAAATGTAAAAGAATAGTACAAAAGTGAGTTAAGAATGGGGAGAAGCCAGAGAAGATTCCATATAAATCCTAAGGCTCAGCCTGTTGACTGATCCGTCTTCTCCCCCATAGGAGCACCTACTGGTTAAGAATCATACTCTAGGGCACACTGAAACATTATTTCAAGGTGGCTCTTACTGGGGATTAGAACTTGTCCATATAATGCTTTGAATTAATATATTGCTTTAAATGTATTTTTGCAGTGAGTATTACAACCAGCAATTCTCAAACTTTAACCTCTGATAATTTTACTAATAGAGAGCGTTCTTCTTTAAGCTGTTAATGTGAGTCCTTCAAGGGTGCTGGCAGTGGGTAAAGGACACCCAGGAGGGGTCTCTCTGTTTGCAGGTGACCCTGGACAAGTCAGTGGAACCTCATTCCATGCAGCAGCTGCTCAGTGATGGGTCCCTGTTTTTAGTGGACACAAAATAGAAAAGTAGACTTAAATTACAATAGTGAGGTTTGATGAGGCAGTGCCTTTAAGAGGCAGAAGCCTTTATTTCGGGGTTTGCAATTCTTTTTATAAGGTGTTCTGATACAGGTTAACATGATTGGCCAAAGGAACCACCTCTCTGGTCCCATTGGTGGAACAAGAGAAAAACACATTCAAAACAGCTGTGTGACATTGTTTTGAGAACCAAAACCTATTTACAAAAAACAGTCCTTGAAAGAGAAGGTTCCCAAAAGATTTTCCCTTGGGAACAGATCAGCCACTGACAGGCTGAAAACTCTCTCAGGCTCAGAAAATCATGTCCACAGGTCCCCACAATGGAACACTGACAGACTGCTCAGGCACAAGGGGCTCAGCTTTCCCAGGGCACTGACAGACCAACCAACATGAAGGGTTTGAGCAAATCTCCCTTTTCATGTGACAGTGCTAAATAAGAATCAAAAAAACCCCAACAACCTTATACTCACCTACTGTCAGGGCATTGAATAACCGGTAGATAGTGTCTAAATCCCTGACAATCCCAGACTCCTGAATTCTCTTCACAAAGTCATCCAGCCGCATGTGTGTTTTTGGCAATTCAAAATTTTTTACGTGATCATCTGTTTTCAGAACTTCCCTTTGTTTTTCCATCACTCGACTTATCAGCCTCTTGAGCTCAGGTTTGCGGTCTGCCTGCAAGCGCTCCGAGCGAGGCAGGGCCTCCACTATTTTTCTTACAAGATCAGTAGGGAAAATTCTTAAGTCTGTTTTTTCTAGGTTCTGAAAGTCAGAAAGTGCATTTAGTAGTTTCCCTTGCATTAAGCTAACAAGGCCCCGGAGGTAGAAGTACCTTGCCAGCAACGCAGAGTTCTCGGGGGGTAAGGTACTGATAGCTTTGCTGAGGTGGTTGAAGAAGTCTGTGTAGTAGGAGTGAACACACTGGAACATCAGAGGAAAGCGAATTTCAGGGATTTTGAACATGGTGATGGATTTGGGGGGTGTTCTCATAGCTAGAAACAAACACCAAGAGAGTACATTGATTAGGGAAAGGAGTAGAAGTGTGAATTTAAGTGTAAAGTGCTTCTTCACAACCAGCAATACTACAAACAACAAACAGAATCCCCATCAAACAGCAACAAGCAATTACAAGAAACAAGGATTACAGCTGTGCTAGGGACAGAAATACATTTCTATATCTATCATTCCTATTACGAGAATATTCTCTAATCAGATAACATCAATTCTGAAAAAGTTAAAAAGGAAAAAAAACCTCACGGAGTTTCTTTCTAAACAGTGATAAGTTTAAGCCTGTGTATAAAGTAAAGGTAGTAGAGAACTGGACTTAAGGTGGGTGAGGACACAGGAAGCAATTCTCCAATATCAATCCCACCAATCACTCTTTTGTGGCCCAGCAAAACTTAGAGCAGCTACAGACTGACTTCCCAGCAAGGGGAAGCACAGACAGGCCCCAGTCAGAGTGACTCAGCCCATCATTTCTTCCCAGCAGCCAACAGTGTTTCTGCGACAATTACTCAGTGATGTCACCCCAAAGGACAACAGAAGTGTCTTTGTCCACCACAGCCTTCCCTTACCAACAGCTGTTTCCACTTTTCGAAGTGAGGAGTTCCTGGTGGGGCCCTCTGGCAGTTTGATGTCCTGCAGGTTGGGCATGCTGATCACCATGCGCCGGCTGGCCTTGCGCTCGGCGCTGATTCGCTTGGAAGCCATTTTCTCTATTGTCAGCCTTCTGGGGGTGGCAAACATCAAATCTAACCTGGAAGGAAAAAAAAATAACACATTATTAGTTACAGAACTCAGTTACACATACACACTAAATTACTGCTTGTTTTTTTTTTTCTTTTTGTATAATAGTATTAAATCTACAATTTCAACAGCCATCTGTTCATGTAACCCTTTGACAATAATCATAATTAAATGAGTTAACAATTAGTCATAATCTTATTTATAGATGACCTGATGTCATCCTAACAGAGTCAAAAAGACTTCTATCACTGATACCAAAAGAAGATTCAAAACCAGAATAAGAAATGAGAAAACTCTACCTGTCCTCTTCTGACTGGGTACTCAAGTCAAGCCGAGCAAAAGCATCCATCTTTCTGTTCAGACGAGCTTTAAGGAAAGAGTGAAACATGTAGGTCTCTACAACCTGTGAGATACAAAGGAGTTAACTGTGGATCATTTATAAATGTACATTTCTATAATCATGTTTTGCTTATTTTTATTACCTTTACACATGCAAAACTGAGATCTTCCAATTTAGCACTGAAAGCTACGATTGAAAGCTTCAGAAGAAAACTAATTATGTTTCCATTCACCTTCTGGACTTTGATGATATTTGCTTAGTTGCAAACAATAACCTCAAACTACCCTCCAAGAGGTGAAACCAAACAAAAGTGAGCAAAACAGAGCTACAAGTTTAGTATTATCTTTTCTACTTAAACCAAATGCTGATAATACTGTCTACGCTTAGGAATAAGAGTTTTGGGGCAGTCTAAATTAACATTATGTCAGCATACTGAAAAGACAAGTGAAACATCTTTTCTTCTGGTAACACCCCCAAACTGTTCCCTGCTCAGGTAATTATTGTGGTGTCATCCAGAAGTAACTTCTTAAAGGTCAAATTGCTACTTTTAGGATAAAGGACACCACAAAAAAATGCCAGGTGTGAATTAAAAAAAGGGAAAGCCACCACCTCTTATCACTGCACAGTAAAGGTGTAATCTGGGATTTGAGGTAATACTACATGTCTATATTATAAACGTTTAAATGTCCCTTACTAATCCACTTGCAATGTACAACATAAAACAGCATCTCCAAAAGCACTAGAATTCCCAGTTTCCTCCAGTAGATGGCATATTTTGCTAGCAATTGTATATCCAGGAGATTACAAATTTTAGTCTTTTCCAATGCTTTTTTTTGACTTTTTCTAATACAGCTCCAGAAACCCCTAATAACTACTCCATATTGTGTTATTTTCTAAGATTCACTTAAAAGCAAACCTGTCACTTTGCCATTTGGTCTTTAAACGAGTCAGCTGCTCACAGCTCTTCTTCAATATGACCACCCGAGTTTTAAACTAATATTCAATTTCATTTTATAAAATTGCCACTATCTCATTTATAGCATTAGAAACTGCTGCTGAAAATATTTTAATTATTTCTATTAATCTGAAATCCTGGTCAAAAGATTTCCAATCAATTTCTCTCCTTAGGATATATTAAGAGGTTCCTTTTAGTCTTTCCTTTTAGTCTGTTTTTAAGAATGTTTGCACATATTGGAAGCTTTATACAACAAACTCTGTTTCTCATGATGTAGGAGTCATCACTTTATCTTTAAATTTCCAGATATTGGCATTAATCCTAAAACACAGATTTATTAATAACAGATAATCACAGCATTGAATTTACCTTTTTGTAGAATGGCTGGTCTCCAACTGCCCTTGTTTTCAGAAATTCTTCACTGTTAAACACTCTGTGTTCATAATTTAGATGGTCTTTTACCTCCCTGGAGACAAAAATAAATAAATAGATAAATCTGCTTGGAGATTTGCAAGCAAGTTGTACTTTTGCAATAGCAGCAGCCTACTGGTACTACTAGAAATATGCTGCAGCATCCTAAGACAAAATAATAATGTGCTGCAGCATCAGAAGGCAAACACAGTTTTAATGAACAAGTCTGGTTACTGAACCACAGAAAAAAATCCAAATTTTTAGAAGCAAGGTAGGCTATCTGCTGCCAAATTCACTTACAATCTGTGAGATTTAGTAGACCATGAGGGAGAATCTGTGTAAATTATGACTTAGGCTCCAATCCTGGAATTGAGTTTACATATACAGTTTCTAGATCATACACACCCCATTAAAGCACAAAAGATAAGTGCACCTATTGAATTGAATTTGAAAGATGTGACCTGACCTCACACTGTCCCATCACATTGCATCTGTAACAGGCACATGAAAAACAGGGTTCTTACTACATCTTGTTAACAGTTTATCCAATCTATATGGGGTCAAAAAAAGTATGGTCAATAAAAGTACATAGTTCTATGTAATTCTACATAATTTAGCACTGTCTGCTTTAAACATAGAACCTCCACACACAAAAAATCACTACAATGCTTTGCTGAAGATAGAACAACTGAAAGCACAACTGCATCAGAGAGTTACTTTCCTTTACTCCTGGGTGCTGGTAGAATTAGAAGATAGAAGAAACAAGGCTGAAAAAAAAAAGAACAAAGAAAAAGTTTGAAGGAAAGGAGACAGAAAGCAGAAGAATCAACCCTTTTGTGATACATATTCTCTCAGAAAGCAAAGCATCTGTTCATTTTTTGCAGCCAAATGTTTAGTGCATTAAGGAGTTCAAGCTCTTATGAGCAAAATTGCATTTCTCCTCATCTTTGTCTGGAATTATTGTTGCCAAACACTGAAATCCACAAAATCTCACTGTGGAAATAAATGCATTTCAGTTTCCATAATTAGCTGTCTGTAAAGGCTGCTCTATTCCCCACATCCAGCAGCTACTGTCTTTCTTGGAAGGTCCAGAAACTTGCAGGAACATTCCTTAAGCAGATCCAATAACAGACACCTGGTATATACCAGCACCTTCTGACTGAAGGTATCAAGGAGAACTCCCATAAGCAATTCAGTAACTGATCCAAAGGGAAGAACCACCTCCAGCAAGACGCCACATCATTGTTAAAATGCCAATCCCAAACACAACCAATACCTCACATTTCTTACCACAGAATTATAGAATACCCTGAGTAGGAAGGGACACACTAAGATCATTGAGTCCAGCTCCTGGCCAATCATACCTTCTTGTGCCAACACTTTGTCCTTATCTTAAACAGCTCCTCTCCCTCCTTCATTCTCAGGTGTTGTACTCTTCAGGTATCTCATCCATTCTGAGCCCAAACACACGAAGGTGTTCTGAACTCTTGCTCCTACTTTCAGCTCTTCTACCCTGTCCTGGTGTGAATTCACATAAGAGTGACCAAAACTCAACTGATATCCCTGCTGGACCCTAAGCTTTTACAAGGACTGAACTTCCTCTTCCTGAAATCTTCCTACAAAAGACAAGCTCAAAAACAGAAGAGTTTTATCTAAGATATAATAGCAGTGTATGTATACATCAAAACATCAATGACTCATATTCCATCAGGATACAGGACCTCCTTCTCATATTTCCTAACAAAACCTAAGCTCTACAAAATATCTATAAACTAAGACAAAATAAGAATATTTTCACTGATGCTTAGTGTCTTAACCAGTACCACACACTCTTATAACAGGAAATACTACACCCACTTACCTGAAGATATTAACAACTAACTGTAACATGGTTTGCTGCACATCCATGTTCAGTTTCTGTTGCCAAGCCCTCCTGCAGGTTTGGAGCTCACCAAGGTCTGTGCTGGCTCGGAGATGGCAGAGCTCCAGATCAAAGTGCAGCTGCAGACCCTCCACTCTACACACAGAAGAAAACTAGTATCTTAAATCCTAACACCACCAAATTTTTTCATAACTTTTTTTTAAAAAAAAGTCATTTAGCTAGAGAAGGGCAAAATTGATTTACAAGTGCTGACAAGCTAACAAGATTCCAGGGAGCCCCCCTCAATTAAATCACAGTGCACTCAACCCTCTTTTTAAAGAGTATAATCTCTATCAATAATAAAAAAGAAACAAGCATTCCAGTTGTTGCAAAATAATTTGGTGATTATGACTGCTTAAAGTCACTTCTATACTAATGAATTGAAAGCCTCAATTTACCCTGTTTTAAAATACAGTGGGATTTATATGAATGAAATAATATTATAATAATAAATAATACAAGATAAAGAACTTGGAGCATCAAGCATGATTTATGCACTAAGAAACACATCTTCAAGATCTTGTCACCTTTTTATGAAAGTTTCTGCTGCTTGTGCTGGAACATCTGGAATCTCAAGTTCCTCTTCAACCATTTTTGAATGTGAAATATCTCCATTATCTATATTAATTAGAATTAAATCTTCACCTTCCTTTTAAATAGAAAGAAAATAAAATGATTGTACATATATTTATATTGTAAAAATATTTACTTCTCATTTACATACTCCTCAGACAATTAATTTCATCAAGGACGTAAACCAGAAAAGGACTGAAATTTTTTCCACAAGTAGAAAATTGTATGGATAACTAAACAATTCCATTCAAAAAAAATAAATGCAATTGTCTTAAGAGATGTTAATCCCAGTATATAATCACTTAGTAATCTAATATGCTCTAATATGGAAGGGGACAAATGAACAGCATTTGAAAAATCAAGAGTGGGAACGATGTAAAACATACCATGCTCATTTCATCAAAATGATCAATATGACATCCCATGAGGAAAGATGTTGGAGCCATCACAAAATCCAGCATTTGCCGGGACAGAATAGGCACAAAAGTGTGCTGCCACTGAAGAGGATGAAGGTACAACATAAAGCATTCAGCAACAAGTGTCAGCAGAGCCCAGTCAGAAGAGAAGAAAACGATTCTCTGCTCAGTCAAAATACAGGTCATAATCTGGAAAACAAACCCAGAATGTTAAATATTTGCAAAGAGGTATTTAGAACACACTAGAAATGAAAATATTTCATCTGTTTGTGAGAGTGAACCTCAAAATTTTCATTTTTAGTAGCTACCTTACAGGTTTATAAAATGAAATAATGTCCATTTCAAGATGCATCAGCTGCACTATCCAGGATTTGAGATACTTTTATTCATAACATGCATGTGTGGGCAAAATCCTAAAAAAATAAGGCAGAACTGCCAACTCTCGTGATTGAGAAGGTTTCTTAGAGAAAGTGGCTCAGATAATACTGATGACCTTAAAACAACGTTATTTAACTTTACAGGTGGCCTTTGAACAGGGAATTGGATCAGAAAACCTACAAAAGGACACTCCAGCCAATATTATTGTAAGAGTCTGTGAAGCACTGAAAAAAATTCAGATGGCCTATTGCATTTTCTTGCCTTTCTACACCATCTACACCTTATTTGTATGAGAGTTCCAATTGTCACCAATTCTTCCTACAGGCCCCTTTCTTAAACATGGAAAAAGTTCTTACCAGTCTTGTAGAAATGCATGTAGCGAAAACTCAAAATCTGTCAATTGGCTTGGTTAGTTAAATTTTGTAAGAATGTATTTTAAAATGTAGCACCTATTTCTAAACCACAGGCAAAGAAATCCAACATGACTTAATCTAATCTGGACTGCAAATAACAATATCTTAAGAAGTACAGTTTATTGTGCCATAGCTCTAATATTCAGAACTAAGACTATTCTGAATTCCTGGGTTTATGAAGGTTTTGAGTAAATAAACATCTTGATTTTTTTCCTAATCTACAAATTACCAGTACTGTCAATCTCTAAAACATTTTAAAGGATGAGTCAGTTTTACCTGTAGCACCTGCTCTGGCTTGAAACACAGCAATGGAAGATGGAGATCCAAGTCAATAATTGGACTGTCTGGATCCTCTCGTGAAGGAATTATTATTTGAAGGGGATTCATATGAAATACCTGTAATAACAGATGGTCTCTGTTTACTCCTTAATGAAAATGTTCCCACAGCACATTTAAATCAGGATTTTAGTTCCAACTACAAAATATTAACTTTAATTGAGAGAAGAAGACAGGTATTTGCACATTGAAGAAAAGTGAAATAAAAAGAGAGGGAAATATTCAAAGACAGAATAACTAGTTTGAAAAATTAATATTAATTTTTAAATTAATTATTTAATATTAATAAAATTAACATTAAACAATTAATACTTGTCTCCTGTCATTCTCATAGAGTGATTGGCCAGTAAAACTTTTTTAGAAACGTCTTTTAACAGAATTAAACTTGCTTTATTATAAGCATTTCAAAATAATAGAATTTATATTTGTACATATAACTGGGAAATCAAGACAACTAATAAAATTCATACATGAAATAGAAAAAACATGCACAAAATAAGTGAGCATAGGTTGTCATGCTAAGAAAATAAAACAAGCCAAAAGGAACAAGGTCTCAATGTTTGAGATATTTCAGCTCAAATCTTTGAGGATTGGGTCCTTTTAATTTCGAGCGCTGCATATTTCAGCACTCACAGCTGGTTTAGCCAATCACTCAGATATTTTCCAGCTAGGATATTTTTCCTCCACTCCTAACCCCCCATCCCAGGGTCAAGGAAAGCAGCTAAGGAGAAGTCCATGGCTGAAGTTCTGCTTCCCTAGTAGCCACTGCAGTAAATAACAGAGTGTGCAGAAATCACTGACCCAGCTGACATCTGGCTTGACTTGGGAAGGCTCAGAAAGCAACAAATTCACAGCACTGAATACAAATGTTGATGTTTCTCCTCTCAGCTTGGTCTTATCCAGGCAGTAAACAACTCAGCATTTCACCCACTGCACACTGTTCTGCTGCTCCCAAACATGCACAGGCATCATCTCAGATCACAACTAGTTAGTGTGAGCCAAAGCCTTCCCAGAGGAGCATTGAAAACTAAAGAACATGACTAGTATGCCAGCACTCCAGCCTGAACCCTGGTCACACTGTTATTTTCTCTACTAATAATGCATAGCCCAATTTTTAAAGCACAGGTATTGACATCAGTTTCACATCACCAAATAATCCCTGACCTGACACTCATGAATGTCACCAGGTTTATTGAAAACAGCATCTTAGTACCTTAGAAGACATAATGTTAAAATCATTATGAAATTCAGGAGGAGTAATTACCAAGTGGAGTGGTCCTGGTGGCGGGCTGGGGATTAAAAATAGCTTTGCTGCAAATTCCTTTATGTGCTCCTCGACATCTAAATCCCTGAAAGGCCGTAGCTGCACTAGTAAGCTGTAATTAAATGATAGGAAATTACTTATCAATAGTAACATGCAAACACAAAAAAACTTTCTGCTGATAATCTAGAAAAAAAATATCAGGAGTAATGAAGCTATTATTTCAGCTAATTAATTTCTAATTTATTACATACTTGAGCAGCTTCATTAAATTTTAATGATGCTGCTGTGTCAGAAGCAGAGTTTTTTTGTACTCCCATGCATAAAATACTGCTGTATTATATCCATCAGAGGACACAGCACAGTGGTTTGATGGCCAAAGGAAACCATGTGTGAGGTGAGATGGTGAGGTGTAGTAACAGCAAGTGTCTTACAGAGACTGCTTGAGGAACCAGCACCCACAGCTGCAACACTGCCTTGGTGCTCCTCCCATCCCAAGCATTTGGCACCAGCTCTGAAATGGAAAACAGCATCAGAGGAAAAGAGAGGTTGTAGACCTGAGTTTGACTGCAGACGAATGTGAAGCAAGAGCCATATTTAGCATAAGGCTTAGGTCTGTAGGGACACTGTTCTTTGCTGTCATTCCTGCCCATGCAAAGAACATGAACATTTGTGCAAACCTGCCAAACGTTTCTGGTTTAAAACTGTATTACCCTAACAAAGGTCACATGGTTTATATTACACAGCAAATCAATTCTGGAACACTTGAAGATACACACTATCGAGACTGAAAACTATGAACTCCCACAACCTTTTTGAAATGTAACAATTACCAATTTAGATATCTGTGGTCATAAAGGGTGTTTTGTACAAGAGAAGATATATTTGCAGGTTTATAGCAAAATCCTCAAAATCTTTACAAAATCAGAAATCTAGGCCTGAAAATCTATATATACAGAAACTAGGAACTGAAGATGATTGTTTTCTCCCTTGAAGTTTTACTTCAGTTTGCAGTTTTACTAGTTTCCTGCAGAAGAACACTTGCTCCTTGGGAAGGAAGCAACTGAATAGGTCAAGAGTTATATAAGGATCCAGGACATCCTATTTGTGTATAGCATTTAGATTCCAGGGGAAAAAAAAGCATATTCTGCCATATATTACTGCACTTTTAAATTAAATATTTAAATTCCCTATTCTCCTATTTGAAGCAAGCCCTGGGCTATTACATACATATTCCCAAAAAGTCCGTCAGCAGGGGTGCAGAGAAAGGGGAATTTAAGAATTATCAAAGAAAACCAGACATTTAGTGTCACATCTAGTGATGCCTCTGATTTGACCCAACAGAGTAAGCAGATCTGTCTTTTTCTCTTTCCTTTGAGACAAAAAAGCTCTTATCAAGACGTCCAGTAAATATCACAACAGAAACAATGTGACTGAGAAAGCAGCAGATGTACAGAGAGGACAGTCAGAGCTCCCTAATCAGGACATGGTGTCCATTAATGCAGCCTAACAGCAGCTGACAGCTCTGCACTGCAAACGTCTGCAGAAATAAATGAAGTAATCTCTGAAACACTCAAGTGGAGAGCTAAGGAGTTTATGAACCTTTCATTACTGCTATTAACTGTCCACAGACAGGTGTTTCAGAAAGCAAGAGCAGCTCAGAATAGGCCCTTTGTACTGCCTCAGTGCTGGGAGTTATTTGCACACTCCCACCTTTTCTCAAGGCAGCTGAAAGGATGAATACACAGGTTGGAAGATTTACTGTTTGAATGGAGCCTATTCATCCATCCAAGACAGGAGTTCATCCAGGACATTACTGCCAGGAATATTTCACTTTTCATGCTGTATAGCACATTTTCATGCAGTATAACACATACTACATGTGCAAAGTGCCAAAACCTCTCAAGTTAAACTGAAACTTTTCAAAAAATGTTGAATAATCCAACAGCCACCATGCTGTGAAACTGTTTAGGTGCACATTTGCTTGCTTTGGAGAAAGGCAGACACACTCCACACAAATTGTTCTGGATTTGGAAGCACTGTGTGCTAGCAATATGGAAATTACTTATAAAATTAATGGCACAGAATACAAAGACCTTCATTATTATGATGACAGTTTGCAGATTCCCTTGCAGTTCAAAGCACCTTCATGGATTCATAACTTTATCTTGCTTGTGCATCCCAGCTTGTTTCAGTTTTCAGTTGTGATTTCTACTCTGTCACTTGAAAAAGCTCAGGAACCTGTATTTTATCTAAGAATACTTCTGTAAAAAAATACTTCTGATGGTTGTTCTGACTGAAAACAAGTACCACCTCCTCTATAAGAAATTCTGTGCACTTAGGTACTGAGGAAAATAATCTATGCATAGAATTCTGGAGTAAAATGAAAGCTTTTGCAGCAAAAAAATATCCTGAATAGGAGCAGAACCCCTTTAGATGCTACCTCAACATTAGATCTTCAGGAGCAACAGCATTCTTGCACAAGGTATCACAATGAAAGGGCTGCACACTAGAAATAGGTGGTTTGAGGTCCACCAGCAAGTGCTGTCAGAACTCCTGACTGAAGAATGATTAATCATTGAAGCATCCTGCAAAACACCTCTGCAGCATACCACGGACACAACTGTGCTGTTGAAGGTGTTATTATTTGTTAAGTATAAGAGACACTGCCACCTGAGTACATTCAAGCAATAAAAACAATTAAGATTTTTAATCCATTGGTCACCTTATGACACACACTAACTCCCTTTCTGGTTTACAGAAATACAACGTCAGTGCTTTGTGATGTGAGCCCTCTCCAGCTGTACAGAGCATGACACTCAAAATATCTCATAGAGGTCTTGGCTGTAATTATGTTTCATTCAGAACAGTCATACACCCCAGCAGCTGTTTCATGCCACATGGAAACATTTCAGTAGTACAACCAAAATAAGGAAAACCAGCACCTCTCCACCCCTTCCCTTCCCTCCAGCCTCCTGTATTGGGCCACAGTGAAACACTTTTTCTAAAAAATAGCCAAGACACCAAAACAAGAAGGCAGACAATCTGAAGTGAGCCATTAAATACTATCAAGAAAAAGGAAATTAAAAAAAAAGCTGAACAAACAAACAACAGAATAAAATTTAATAGAAACCTAATCAGTTGAGTTCCCAGTACTGTGGGAAATGCCAACACCAAATTCAGCTCTGTCACTGGCATTCCCCCCCAGTTCCAGTTACACACACTCCAATCTCTCAGATGCAGCAGCAAAAAGGAGAAGAGCTGTGCAGCTGTGTGAAAATTTCCCCTGTTAAAAGACCAGGACAACAGACAAGACCAACATGGAAGGTTATTGTCCTGTTGAACTTCCCTATAATTATTCACATGTTTACTAATCATTTTAAGCTCAGATTGTAGGCTATGGATCAATCTGAACTCCTTTCAGAAACCAGTACAGACTCAAACAAGAAAAGCTTCTGTGGACATTAATGCTTTAAACAGGTGCCAAACCCTACAGTATGTGAATATATATGTTCTGTGAATATGTGATGAAGGCAGAGGTTTTAAATTATAATGTTTAAATAATTACAGAGTTTAAAATGTCCGCCCAGAGGCAGAAGCAGATCAAGAGGGTTAACTCTATCTGGTTACTGTTTCCTCTAAACATACAAGAAGTAGAAACACTTTTACAACATCTGGAATTTTCCATGGTTGTCCTGAAGATTTTCCCAATTCTCCCTCAGTGGGCTCTTTTAAAATCCATTTACCAATTGACAGCTTCTCGTAGCTTAGAGATGTCTCACTTTAGAGAAGAAACTACTCATTTATGAATACTCCACATAAACCACAGATTAATACTGTAACTGCCAAGCTGAATCCATATTTCCCATACTTCCCATCCAGTGGAAAGCTGGTGTGAGGTGAGCCCTCTCACAGGCTGAGCTCACAGCATCCCACTATAAAAGCTGGATGGAAACAGTAGCCACAGCTATAGTCACAGCTGAAAGAGCTGCCTTTTATAAGTCTCAAATCTCAAGTCACTGCATATTAGCAGTGACTTGAGATTTGAGACTTATAAAAGGCAGCAATGAATCAGTTCCTGCAATACCAAAGGCTGATGTAATTCACTTAAATATAAAGGGGAGGGGGGAGGAAGTGATCTGGGCAGGAAAGGAGAAAGGAAAACAAACATTTCCTTTTTATTTCACTGAACATTTATTTTGATTTCACACTGACCTGTGCACACCCTGTTTCCATCATATTGAAGTCCCTTGTCCACATTAAACCCTTTCACTAATGCTTTAAAAATGACAGAGCAGAGGTACATGCCCTTAAAAGCACTGCCAGAGTGACTAATTTCTGATCTCACAGCCTTTTTGAGTCAATGTCTAAAATGCCCAGGAGGAAGGCACTGCTTTGCTCCTCCAGGGCTTTCTGCATGCAACCCAGGGAAAGCCAGTCAGTGCTCCAAGAAGATCCAAATCCACAGCAGGGGGAAGAAGAGGTGCATGGGGTAGGGAAATGAGTGCTGAGGTGCCACTTGGTCTGGAGCCAGGTGAGGGGCTGGGGATGCATCTCAGCTGGTACCCAGGGAGTGCTCTCTTGCACATTTGTTCGGGATACGAGCATCAGCAGAACAAAGGGGAAGACTCAAGTTCCAAACCAAAACCCCAACATCTTTCAGCTTAGGTACAGGAAGCAAATACCTGCAACTGGACTCAGATTTGACTCTAGAAAGCTTGACTGAGATTTAGTGAAGGAAACCTACCTTTGGACAACAGATCTGCAAGTGAAGACACACAGTAATATCCAATGTACACAGACAGGTCCCCTGATATGAGAAGTTTGTATCCAAAATAGATGCAAATAGATCTTAACACTTTAACAATCAAGTAACCTCAAAATAAGTGAGATTACTTAATAACAAGATAGATCCATGTTCACTTACCTTTTAAATCATCTACACTGCAGAGTATTTGATTGTTTCTAACCAGTGTATCCTCAGAATTTCTCTCCTAGTTCTACAATACCCAAGTAACTCTACTTCCTCAAGTGACTTGGATTATTTCCCTAAAGTGTCATTAACTGCTTATTAATACATATATTCATGTTCTTATGACATTTCTTTGGTGCATTATAAAAGGCTTTTTGTCCTTTGAAAGCAATTTTCATAAGAGTGGCAAAATTACAGTTAACTCTTTTCCAAAAAAAACAATAATATCTGTAAAATATCCATTCCCTACACATTAGCAAAAAAGCCCAAAGGAAATGAAGACAACATTATAACTAAGTCCCTTGGTATACAGAATTTGCACTTACTGTCTGGGCAACACTGACATAACATTTCTTCTTTTCCTCTCCCACACAACCTTAAGCTAAAACTAACCATTACTTTAGCATCACACAGCTCTCCTGATCACATCAAGCAAATTTAGGTATTAAAAACCTGCAGTCATTTCCAGCAGAAACACACAGGGGAGCAATCTTACCAAGAGAGACAATCCTTGAGGGCACTAAAATATGGGTATCTGGATATAACACAAACAGCACAGGGTACAAAACAGACAGGCACCTTCCCAGTCTGTGCAGATTCCCAGTGGCTCTGCCCATTCGAGGAGGTGGAGCCATCCTGCAAGAAAACTGCACATTAATGTCTTTATGTTAATCATGAATTTATGGCTGATATTTTCTTGAGAACCTCAGAGATGTGATATCCAATTCCCTCTATATTTCCAAGGGATTTGGATGTCTATCTCCCTTTAGGTCTTCAGAAAAATGCCAGCCTACAAGACTTAAACAACATGTATTAAAAAGAATTTCAGCACAAAATGTATTTAGAAAGAATATCTTTCATTGTTTGGAAAGAACAATCTTTAACAAAAAAACATCCAGGGGATAAAGTCTGCTCCTAAATATCCAAATCTCCTAAATGAAATCCATAACAATTTTTCCTAATGCAATGTGTTCCAAAGCACTTAATTTAAAATGGCAAAATAAAAGCATGATTTGTCTTGTACTCCTTCTGATATAAAAACACACCTATTAAGTAATTTGATAAATTAAATCTTACATTATTTTAAAAATGCTATGCTTGTATATATTTTAATAAGTTTTAATAGAAGAGTGAGTTAAATAACATACTTGCACAGACTGGCAGTACTGTGCAACAACACCATATGTTCTGTTACCACAGACGTCAGTCAAGACCAGGAAATGGATGTGGTCCTCTTTTGATTCAGAAGTTACATAAAGTCCTCCTGAAAATGAAGGCAACAATCATATTTTTAATTACATATTTAACTACAGCTGTG
This sequence comes from Anthoscopus minutus, assembly GCA_013399455.1. NCBI lineage: Eukaryota > Metazoa > Chordata > Aves > Passeriformes > Paridae > Anthoscopus > Anthoscopus minutus. The sequence continues at coordinate 118,525 of VWYI01034746.1, read as the reverse complement.
TGAAAGACAATTCATGACAAATCCTGCACATTGCCACTTCATTTCAAGAGAAATGTTTCATTTTAAGGGATTAAAATGTAATATATAGTCCCCTTGAACTAAAGGTTGTTAAACAGGCTGAAGCTGCACATTACTGAAGAAGCAAAAACTGAATTATTCTGCATTTTCAGTGATAAAATATAATAAGTGGGTTTAAATTACTTTCTCTTCCCAAGATATTAAAAAGGTCTGTGATAATGACACACATATTAAAATTTCTCCAATTAAACCTGGGGGAAATATTCACTACTTCAGGTATATCAAACACCAAAGGAAAAGTGAGGGAGTACTCAGCCATTTTGGGGTGAAAAATAATTTTTAAAGTGTGCACATGTTTGCACTGCACTCAAACCAAGATTTACCAGCAAGGGCGAAAACACACGGGCTGAACTGTGGGTCAAGAAATATTTACAGTAAAACACTTCTCAACAAGAAGCATGAACCCTCATGTACCTGGGAAGCAGAGCTGTGGCAAAGCAGTAAGATCAATGTCCTTTGGAACTGTCACATCTTCTGTGTCAGGTGCTTTCTGCTCCCCATTGAGGCTCTTGACATTTTCAGTCTTGGGTCTCTCTTTTTTCTTTCGGAAGGATCGGCGTTTGCTTTTATTCAAGTTATTACCAGCATTAATCACCTGAACATCATCTCTGCTGATAAACGGAGGCACAAATACAGAAAGAACTTCTGGATCAAGGGGAGGAAGACTTTTGAGTCTTCTTTGAGTGCCCTGTGGAAAAAAACAAAACAAAACAAAACAAACACTAGGTTGACACTCATCCTGATCTGTGGGGTTTTTCTCATAATTTTTAACCCTGGTTTTTCTCTGCCCCTAAAATTGTGGGTTTAGAATATATTTTTCTGTTTCCTAAATAATTTATTTTTCCTTCTAAGGTTTTGTTTGATGCACGTTAATGCAAGGAAAATGAACATTTTTAGCATGCAAGGAATCCTCTGTCATCCAAAATGCCCCATATCAGTATTATGCCCTTGGAAAAAAACCTAATAAGTATCAAATATCATATTTCCTCCTTTTCATTGTTAAGATATACTTAAGCTATACTTAAAATAAACACAATAAGAGAAACCAAGCAATAAATAAAAGAAACAGCTGAGCCTCTTAGATAAGTCTTTGTTCAACTTCAGGAAAAGCTTCCTTTCAACTCAGAATAAACAACATGTACCAAAAAAAACCCCAAACAATACAAACACAGACTTTCACAAAACCATGCTTTACTTCATAAGGTAACAATTAAAAACCACAATCATTGCTACAATAAATAGGACGTTAAGACACTGAAGCCATGAGAATTCCTCCATATACTGATGACTCAGTTGAACAGGCATCCCAAGAGCACATAGGAAATTACATTTTTCACAGGCAGCTTTGCAAAGAATGACTGGTCTGAAAGCCCTCCCTGCCCTGCAATGAAAAGCTGTGGAGGAAGTGATCAGAGATTTCCTCGTACTTGGGAGCACTTTTTTATATTCTTGACCATGTAGTCCAGCCAAGTAGCTACATTTCCAATTACTTCATTGAAATTTTAATTCTTCCTGTAAGATTAAAAAAAAAAACAAGTAAAAGCTTTGTTTAACCAACGGATATGTGGAAACAGGAAAGGCGAGCCCCGCTGTGGTAAAACGTTGTTTCATTTTCAACTTTTTGCAAACATCTTCAAAGTCAGATGAGGTGAAGCACACATACAGCTTTTATCACCAGATATGATGCAAGATGCTCCTTGAGAACCAGTGCTGGCCTCACCCACCATTTCTCTATTTTTTTTTAAATAGCAACATCATAGAAAGCTCTGTTGTCAGTCTTCCACTGTCCAGGTTTTGAGACAGAAGTTTCAGCTTTTATGTCCCAGCATATACATCCACTAATAGTTTTTTTTTCCCACATTTGAGCATCACAGGAAAAATGTGAAGGAATGCTTCATGATACATTAGTTATGGGATCTTAAATCCCATAAACTACACCATATTTGTAACAAGATACTCTAAAGAAACTACTTCACTAAAACTAAGAAGTGAAAAAACACATTTTAATGAACAAAGAGCCTGAACTAGAAGGAAATCGGAGTGGAAAAGGAAAGTTCAGGTAAGTATCCAGTGGGATAGTCAAAAGATAGCAATGACTTTAAAAAGCACATCATGAACTGAGGTACTGAGTGCCACATCCTCTCATGCTAATAACTTCAAGTGTCATTTCCTTAGTTGGCAGCTGACAAAGGCATTGAAGAAACTGGAAACACAGATAAATTCACCATGATCTCCTTCAAACTAACATGCAGCTAAACATTTCAGGAGGAAATTAGGAACTAAGGCTCAGCCCCGAGGCTGTTATGCAAGAAAAACAGACTACTCCAACAGCAGCAATCTCAACTTGGCAGATTTACCCCGCTGAGGTTTTCATACAGAGTTGCTTTGACAGGGCAGTTCCTGACTTACACTGAGGCATCTCTGTGCTCTAAAGTGCTGGGTGGCAGCCAGCAATTTAATGGCCTTACAACCTAACAGCTACTGAAATGGCAGATCCTTGATGTCTTGAACTACTACAGAGACATTACACACAATTTTCCTGCACAGAACAGCACTGTCAGCACTGTCACTGACCCACTGACTCAGTCTCCAGCATTTGAGTCAGCTCATATTAATGTCTCAGCCAAAGTCACATTTTTTCACTCCGTGAGTTCAGGGATAGTGAACAGGCAGCAGCAGAACAATATTCACTTGTTTCCGCTATTCTTTGAACCTTTTATCTTTTCTGCTGCTACTGTTTCTTCTTCACTTTGAAATACTTCCCTTTTGTAGCTTCTTGATACCAAATCTCCTTACATCATACACAGCTGCTTACAAACAGAAGTGTGGGATTTTATTCCATCCCCATTTTCTGACGGTGTTGCTGTAAAGGACACTGACACAAGACAGACTTTTACAATGACTAGACTGTTTAGAAACAAACAGTAATGTGTTGAAACCACAAATCAGAGCACGACTTCAGCTATCTGGTGTTTCCTTGACCTCATTCTCTTCTTCCCATCACTGAAGATGTTAATTTCACTTTGAATGGCACGAAAGAATTGGTTTCTTTAACAAATAATTAGGCAGGGAAAGCATGAGGCCTCAGAAAAATTAGACCAGGAAGGACAATTAGGTTGTGGTAATAGGACAAAAGGGAAATATTCTAAACCAACAGAGGGCAGGTTTAGATTAGATATTGGGAAGAAATTCTTTATTGTGAGAATAGTGAGGCACTGGCACAGGTTGACTAGAGAAGCTGTGGATGCTCCATCTCTAAAAGTGCCCAAACCCAAGCTGGATGGAGCTCTGAGCAACTTCATTTAGTGGAAGGTGTTCCTGCCCATGGCAGGGGTGTTGGAACTGGGTGATCTTTAAGGTCCCTTCCAACCCAAACAATTTAGGATGATCTCTGCAGATTCTTGTGCAACTCTCTGCTCAAACTAATGATAAGGTTGACATTAGGTTTGGTTGCATTGGGTTTCATCCAGTCAAGTTTCAGAAGTCCCTTTGGAAGGAGATTCTTCCTCCCTTACGCCTCAGCCCTCAAAACAGCTTATTCTGGTCTCACTCTTCTTTGCCAGCAGCTCTCCAATATAAAGGTACCCAAATGTGGGATAGTATTCCAGATGTGAATTCAAGGGGTTTGAGTAATAACAGTAATAATCCCTTCCCTTTGCCTGTGAGCCACAGTCCTGATGATGCAGGCCATTACACAGTTACTCTTCAATCACACAACAGCCTGGGTTGGGAGGGACCTTAATTATCATTTCATTTGAATCCACCTGCCATGGGCAGGGGCATCTTCCCCTAGACGGAGCCACCCAAAGCCCTACCCAATTTAACCTTGAACACTTCCAGGAATGGTGCATCCACAACTTGTCTGAGCAACCTGTGCCAGTGCTTTACCACCCTCACAGTAAAATTCTCCATAATATCTAATCTAACCCCACCCTCTGTCAGATGAAGCCATTCCACCCTGTTCCATCACTCCTTGGCAAAGTCCCTCTCCAGCTCTCTTGGAGCCCCATCAGGTACTGAAAGTCTGCAATAAGGTGACCCCAGGTCTTCTCCAGACCAAACAGCCTCAACACTCTCAGCCTTTCCCTGCATGAGAGGTACTCCTCTAATAATCTTTGTGGCCCTCCTCTAGACCCAGTCTCAAGAGCTCCATGTCTTTCCTGTGCTTAGGACCCCAGGGCTGGATTAGCACTCCAGGTAGAGCAGAGGGGCTGAATCTCCCCCTCACGTGCTGCCCATGCTGCTTTGGATGCAGCCCAGGAGATATTTGGCTTTCTGGGCTGCAAGTGCACATAGCCAGGGTATGTCCAACCTCTCATCCACCAGCACTCCCAAGTCCTTCTTGGCAGGGTTCCCTGCATCACCCAGTTTGTATCAATAGTAGGGACTGCCCTGACCAAGGTGTTGCACCTTGCACTTGGCTTTGTTGATTCTCAGGGTTCCCATGGATTCTCTTCTAGAGCTTTTCCAGGGGCTTTTCACTGCAACAAGCACACAGTGCTGACTGATGCTCAATCTGATCACACCTCATTTCTTTCAGGTACCTTGGCAGCCAGGGATGTATAACAGAAGCGGGAAAAATTGTTTTGGTGGTTATGTCTGCATTGGCAGGGCCAGAAAGCACGAGAAAATCTCTGTACCACTGACTATGGTGGGCAGATGCAGAACCCACCAATGGATCCTGTCAAAGATCTGAGACATGTCACAGACCTGCCAAACCAAACCCCAGCCTTATAGCTGTGGATAATTTAGGGAAAAGAAGCATCACTTCTTTACATTTCATTCTTACAAAACACACACTTCCAGTGCTAAGGAAGACATATCTAGCTGAAAATAGCAGCCTTTGATCTTTTCAAATTGAAATCTCAGAGCAACAATTTTCTTGGCAATAAAAATAAGCAATAGGTGACACCCCAGAAACTTCTGTTTCAGGAGCTTTAGTGGGAAACTACTGTTTTTTCCTGAAGTCTGACAACAGGTCAGTCATATAAAACTTTTCTTACTTTGGTGGTGGGTTATACCATAGTCCCGTTGACTTCATATGCTTTATCATTCCATGTTTCAGTATAGTTAAGAATGTACCAACACACTGTGAAGACCACAATCTGAAGCACTATCAGGATTTTTACCCACTGTTTGATCTGTAAATATCATACACTACTTTAATTTGGAATGTTATCTTCTCTCAGCATTTTCTTTCTACAGTCACTAAAATTAGCCATAAAAACATATTCCACTCTCCTCATGTAGACAGTGCTGCAGAAGGAAAAGGAAGTGGAGTAAATCTGTAAGCTAGCCCTAACAGAGTGGCTGAAATCACTGTGGTGCAATAGCTTCCAGGGACTTTACTGAAGTTCATACTGACAAAAGAAGGGACTACTTTCTCTTCTGATACCTTTTTGTATCTTGACCAAAGAAACAATTCATAACCTGCAGTGTGACAGGAATATCGGTATGGCTTCTGCTTTCTGTAGCCGATTCCTTATTTGTTGTTCCACAGGCTTTTTTTCAGAAAGCAGCGAGAACAAACTAAGCAGACTGGAATGAATAAGAAATTCCCCTTCCTTTGGGTTCACTTCTCACACTTCTGATAAAACACCAAGTACACACTGATTTCAAAAGTCTAGTGCTGACATTTAGGAACTATTTTCCCATTCTGAAGGTACACATGAATGAGATCCTGGAATGTGAACCTCTGCTTGGCTGTTATCACTCAAGAAGCTGATATCAGCAAAAGCCATCTCCTGAACGAGTGAACAAGCAAGAAGCCCAACAAAGACTTCTTTATCTAATGCTATTAGAGCGCAATCAAATTCAAGTTCAAGCAGAACAGCTGAGATCCCTGGGAGCTGTCTGGCTTTTTTCTGCACGTGCTGGCACTACAGCTCTTCCTACTGCGGGGCAGCTCGTAGGTATGGAACAAACCCACCAGCACACTTGATCCAAGCAGAACCAGAAGGAGAAGGGTTGTCATTGTGAGACCATATGTGAATAATTATAAACAAATTGTAAACCACATATTCAAAGCAGCAACCGGCCCATAAGCTCCTGCCGTATCCAAGTGATTCAAGTTACGCCAAACTCAGAGCACTTGAACTCACGGGGATTTAGATCTCGTGTTTTCCTGGGGATACAAGTTACCAGCCTTTATTCTTTTGCTTCTCCCTCCAATGGAAGACAAGAGGCAGAGTAACACCCAGTAAATAACACATCGTTAAGCGTTTTGCTATCTCTGCTTCTATAAACCTTCAGTGAGCTCTCCATCAAAACTCAGACCTTTGGAAAAGTGCAGCCATCTCATACCGCTACCAAATTCTCCCTGCTTTGCTGACGTTCGCTTGTCAAAACAACCTTCTGTTGGGATATTTTCCAGCTCCATGCGCTGACAAACCCAGCCCCACGCATTGGCACCGCCCGCCTGAACCTCGCTCACCTGGAGCAGCGCCTGCACCCGCTCTGTGGGCGCACCGACCAGCAGACAGATCTCCAGCAGGCCCGAGGGCAGCAAGTCCTCCATGGCACAGCTGGGACAGGGCGGCTCCTTCCCTCGGGACAGCGGCGCCTTCCCGCCCTCAGCGCCGCCCGGACCCACCCCGGGGGGGAGGAGCGCCCTATGTTGGGCCCTCCCCGCCCGCCGCCACTCTCTGCGTTTTGACTGGCTATCTCTCCTGTCACTCCAAGGAGCTGTGACCAATCAGAACGGCGAAAGGTGTGGTGGGCCGGGCGGGGGCGGGGCTTTGGAGCGAGAGGGCTGAAGGGAGGAGGGGCTGGTGCTGATGTGCTCCGGTCTGAGGTGTTGAGGTCTCAGGATCGAGGGATGATAGAAAGTGGGAGCTGAGGAGCTGGGATTTGAGAGTTGGAAGGATGAGGTACTGGAGAATGAGGGGCTCAGGGCTGAGGGCTGAGTGGCTGAGATACCACTGCCCCATTAACAATTAGTGATGGGATTTTGATTAAAGTCACGTGATTTCCAGATTGACATAACCAGGGACTGTAATGCTTGCTAATTATAAACAACAAAGTAAGGACCTAAGTCAAACAACAGGAGTCCCCAGTTGTTGCTCCATATCTGGAAGTGTTCAAGACCAAGCTGGATGCGGTTCTGAGCAGCCTGGCCTAGTGGAAAGGTGCCTCTGCCCGTGGCCGGAACTTGCAACTGGATGATCTTTAAATTCTTTTTTAACCCAAAGCATTCCGTGATTCTTTCCTCTCCTCGTCTCACTGTCCTACCGGGACAGCCTCTGGGAAAGATACTTCCTGTCTCAAGGTCGAGTTAATTTTTCTCCGCGGGCTGTCGGCCCACAGAGGCTGAGGTGCCTCTGGGCTGCCTGTCACCCTGTCAGACGTGAGTGATGTCATGGTCCGGCGCCTTGTTAAGCACAGCCATTCCCTGCTGTTTGTTGCAGGTGACTCAGCAGCACGGTGTCGCTTCAGCAGGACTGTGTCACTGCCACTACACGGGAGTTTTCTGTTGACGTTACCATGGGTCACAGTTTCAATGGACTGTAAGCACAGAGCTCATGCAGGCTGCGTGGTGTTTCCCCTCTGGAGCAGCAGAAGTACAGCGCAGGTTCCTTCTAGAGCTGCTTAATCTAAATACACTGTGACTCACTCCGTATGTATCGGCGCCGTGCAGATCTTCTCTGAGAGAATGCAATTCCTCCGGGACTGGAGCATAAAGTACTCGAAACTAGAGATCGGTTTCTCTGAAACTGGAGGTACAAGATAAAGTTTCATCACAACTGCAAACATTTTTTGTGGACTAGCATTCAGGTATTTTAAATGCAAAAACATTCCCAGTCTAATTGTTTCCATGATTTCATGAACTTCTTGACAGTTCAGGGGTCAAGGCAGGTTTCCTCAAAAAGTATTAAGAACAAGGTGATTTTATTATTTCATGGGGAGGTTATTATGTAAATTTTTATGGTGTTAAAGCTCAAGATTATATGTCCTCTGGTTGTCTCAAATTTTGACACATGCAGGATATAGGAAACTGTGCATATAGCAGTGACTTAAAGAAGAAAATTCTTGAAAACCTGGAAGTTTCAGGGATCATGTCTCCCAATCGCTAGAAGAAGATCCAAGGCTCAAAGATTTATATTCATAAACTTTGAGGTCATAAGGGATACTTAAAATGATCTTGTTTAGCCTGTACAGCTGAGGTCACATAATCACATAATAGAATGAGTCCTCTATTAATGCTGTAACTTCTGGCTTAGGCTATGCAATAGGAATTATTAGCTGTCGTGGTTAAATGTTGGGCATCTCATTTTTAGTTTCACTTTTTAGCTTAGCTCTTTGTCGCTGCGTTGTTATATTGGCTGTTGCTTGAACAGACGTTTTACTATGAAAAGACTTCTCACTGCAGAGTTCAAGATTATTAATACCTATTTCTAAAAGATTATACAACTCATATTTTCAAAACTCCTTTCCTGATCACTTGTGTGCATCTTTTCTCAAAACTTTTAAAATTTTCCAGTATTATTTTTAAGTTAGGAACACCAAAACCAAAGCTGTAGTATTGCTGAATGCTCAGTGGTAAATCACATTGCTGTTTCTGACTGATATCCCCACCTAATTAAAACAGAGACAGACAGATACATGAATCATTCAGAAAGGGTGTAGTGTTTAATTAGTTACCCACTGCAACACAATACCATTTTCTTAGGGTTATTACTGCCAACATGACAATCCCAACCTATGACTGTGACCAAGCATTTGACCATATTATAAGAAAATTACAAATGAACCAAAGCTATTAAGCAATTCAGGTCACCCATAGTTAATTAATCTGTATCATGATTATCTTCTGATTTCTCTGCTATCTGCAGTGGTAAATACTGGATGTTTCTTGTTCATAATTAATGTAGCCCTCAAAGCAAAGGTAGGGTGAAGTTATTATCAGAACAGAACTCCAAGATGAAAGGTACTAATGTTAATCTGGTAAAATCTCAACAACCCTGGAAGTGGGAAACCTGCTATATGGGGTCACTGGTAAGAGACAACATCGTATCAATATAGAGAAGAATTCCTCTGTGCTAAGAGATGCATGTAGTTGAGTAATTTTCTTCCTAAGAAAAATTGTCAACTGAGGAAGAAATGCCAGCTTTTAATATGTGTTTTCTTTTTGTAAGATCACAAATACAGTAAATGTTTGTTTGTTTGTTAACTCTCTGAGGTAGTACTGAGCTGCTGAATACAGAAAAAACTGCTGTTCTTGATATGTCTTCAACATGGGAAAGGCTTTACCAGACCTACAGGGCCATATCTAATAATTTAAGATTCTCTTGGCATAGAATCTAATCCACCTTCCATCCAGGAAGATATATTGTCCAGAGAGGTGAAGGTTGCCCCATCTATAGATATATTCAGGTCAGGCTGGACAGGACTCTGAGCAACCTAATCTAGTTGAAGGTGTCCCTGATCATTGCAGGGGGATTGGACTTGGTGACCTTTAAAGGTCACTTCCAGCCCAGACTATTCCATGATTCTGATTTCTGTGTCTATGCTAAGCATGACTGCATAAATAAGAAATGTTTATTCTGTCCAGTAAGAACTGTGTGTTCTAGCCAAAGAGAAGACAGGACACATAGCTTGACCTGTGCTGCTCTAATACATATCAGACAACTGCAATCTGGAAGTCCCTTTAAAAACATTACCTCTCAGGATTCTAAACTCCTTATCTTTAAATACAGTTCTTAAGTTCTTATTATCAATGTCATTCATAGAGTGAGGGATTTATTTTGAACAAAACTCAGGGAGTTAGGTTGACATATTCTCTCCAACGTTAGCATTTCTTAGTTTATATTCCTTCTTCCAGAATAATGAAGCAGGAGACTTCTGGGAATCTGCAGAGACAGATATTTACTGACAGACCTAACCTTTCTTTAATTCAGGACAGTTCACTTTCTACATTTACACTGAAATTAGCAACCAAGCAACTACTGACTATGCAAATCAAATCAGGATTTTCAAATTAGGGCCCTGCTCAGACTTAAAATTTGTCTCTCAGTGCCTCAGAGATTTACTGCCGTTCTTAATAACACTACAAAAACCTACTATTAGAATTCTTTATTGTTGCAGGTGTTGTCCAACTGAGTGCAATCACTTCGGCCTCAAAATTATTCTGTAAGAGATCACCGGCTTAAGCATAAACATGTCAGAGGGGAAGGAGGGCAGTTCAGAGATCTCTGCACCTATTAACAGTTTCATTTGCATCTTCTTTCTTTTTTACTTGGCTTGTCTGGTTTGTGCTGTCACCATTTATGGTATTACAGGATACAAATTTTCTGCAACATTGACTGTCATTTGTCATGCATCTCTTTAAGAATACATGGATGTGTTTCACTGACATTACAGAAAAATGCCAGCATGGAGCAGGTTTTACAATGTGTCAATATGTGGGATTTTTTTTATGTCATCTTGAACCTGCCTGTGCTGGAGAAGTCACCTACTGCCTCCTATTTTCTCAGTCTTGACCTATGGAAATGTACCCCCTGTTCAACCTTTTGTAGGGAAACACAGCCCTTAAAGCTGAGATCCCTATGATTTATCCACATGTGCCAAAGGATTTTGTTGTATTTCTCTGTCATCTCTGAGAAAGGCAGAGCATGTACTGAAATCAGGCAGCAGAGGCCTGGAGCTGTGCTGTCTCCATCCTCAGAGGTTTTCAAGAAGAGACCCAAGGAAGCTGTGAGCAAACTGGGCTGACTTGACAGCTGACCCTGCTTCATGCAGGAGATTGGACTACAGATCTCCTGAGGTTCTCTCTGACATGGATGATTCTGCCATTCTCAGGGGTTTTGTGTACTAACACAGCAGGAGGGTTAAAAATTGTGTATGAAGGAAACAAGATGTTAAAATTACAGCAAATAAAATAGGGAAAATCCTTAGCTAGTTGTACAGTTAGTGACCTTTCAAATGAACACAATTTTTCTGTGATGGGATAACTGAGTCCCAAGGAAATAGCTTTGGGTGTCAATGCAGCACTTATTTCTCATCACCTCTATATTTTTGATAAGGAGGCTGGCTGTAGTTTTATTTTTTAAAGAAAAAAATTGTGAAAGTCCTAGGAAGGGGAAAAAAAGATTAGCTTTATCACAGCCCCCACATCTAGAGAGATGTAGCAACACAGAGCTGTCAGGCCTTGGCAAAGAACCAGATTAATGTGAGTGCTCTGAATATTACAAACACTTTGCATTGTAGATACTGTGAGATATTCCCGAGGCTACAGAAGAGCTTATTCCTGAATCTCATCACTCCAGGGGCAGTTTTAGCAGTGTTTTATTTATGTGGGATGCATAACGTGTCCCTCAAATCTGACTGGCTTAATTTATTATACTTCCAGTTCTTTACCATCTGGCACAATCTTGGGCAGCCAAGGAGATTTTGCAGCTGCTTTTTATAGTAGCATTAAGATTTCATAACATTTGTTCTTTTACAGCATTGCTATAAGAGAAATGCAGACTCAGAATTCCTGAACTGGTAGGATAATAGAGAGAGGTCAATTAGTGCACAAAGATTGCCAGTCAGATACAGAAAATAAAATTTCAGATAGATCACGTTTTGTGTAATAGCTTCTTGTATACATCACTGTAAGAAGCCTTAAAATACATCAGCATAGATATAATCATTCATAACTAAGAACTGCTTTTTGCTTTTTAAAACTTAATAAAGTATGCTTGCTTTTTCTCCCTGGAATCTGGGGAATCTCTTGGGATAGTCTGCTGTGTTCAGAAAAGATCTATCAGCAGTTTTATAGCTCGACAAAAGCACTGTATAGTAAACTTCACCCTTAATTAATTTTAGCTTAGTTCAATGTGTATTAAAAGCCACTTTCCCTCTTGATTTTTTTGTAGCAGCCCTTACTCTCATTATGAAAAAACAGCATATGTAAACAAAATTATCTTTGTTATATAAGAAACAATCTTCTCTAAGCTGGTGAACTGTTTATATATTAAAAGGTTTTTCATTTTTAAATATTCACATAACAAGGCTGTTGAAGAAGATTAATCCAGGCTTGGATCCAACCAGAATAGCCATCTTATTTTCCATGCAAAATAATCAGCTTCCAAGTGACCTTTGCTTATCTCCACATAAAAAATACTTTAAGGATGACAAAAAGACAGCACAGACCAAGAATCCTTTAGAGCAGCCTGATACAGAGAATTGGCAAGTATTAGCTGGTGTGGCTATGGGTAATGTGGCTATGAGACCATCCTAATTTGTCAGCATTCCATGCTGCCTCTTCTCATTCCTGACAGATGTTCCTACAGTATGGAGCAAAACCTCATGAAAATCTTTTGTGAGCGCAGAAGCAACAGAACAATCTCACATTATTGTATCCAAAGCTAGGAAGATGTGGACTAGACAGATGAACCACAAGGTGATTGAAAACTGGCAGGACCATCAGTTTCAAAGGGTTGGGGTGAACAGCTTGAAATCCAACAGCTGAGTGAATGGCATTCCTCAGTGTTTGATACAGGGCTAAAAATACTTGGCATCTTCACCATGGATGTGGACCATGGGGTAAAAGATGTCCTCAACAAGCTGTGGATGCCACTCTGGGTGAAGGCTGAAAAGTGGAGCAGCCGTAAGAGAAGGCTAAGGAGAATCCAAGTGCCATTCTCCTGAAGAGAGGTCAAAAGAAGAGCAACACAAACTCAGAGGCACACAGTGGGAGCACAAGAGACAACAGCTGAAAGCTGCAGCAAGGGATTTTTGATTGAATACAAGGAAAAAAGTTATCACCATGAAAATGATTAAGCACTACAGCAGGTTCTCCAAGGAGCTAGTGTGACCTCCTTCTTTAGAGATTTTTGAAGCTTGGCTGGATGAGAAGCAGAGCAACCAGATCGAATTTTGAAGTTGTTGCTGCTTTGAGCAAAGTTGGATTAGAGACCTCCAAAGGTCCCTTCTAAACGTTTGTCTGAGATTCTATAATCACACCCATATTGCTTTATTTGCATCCAAGGTTCCTTAGAGATTTAACAGTGCAGCAGACAGAGAACAAAGTTCAATTATTTGCATGGTTAAACATATCATCTACTTTTAGGTGTACTGGCATAGCACTATAAAAGGAGTGTATTTAAATATTGCCTGACATATCAAATATAGTAATTAGGCACGTGTTGCTGTGTCATGTATGACTGAAACTGGGCAGAACATAACCTCATAAATAATTAACTCCTGGTTAATCATGTGTCAACTTCTGCAGTGAGAGCAAGGAGGATTCTGCACAACTGACTTTACAGAGAAAAGGGCATTTGTACAAACACTACCCAATAGTCTGTGCTTGTTTTCCATGTTGCACTTCTAAAAAAACCCCATCACACGTTGGGTTGGATACCTTAACTGATTGTGTGTCCTCACTGTCTTGTTTTCTGTGGTTCTTCTTTATTCCTCCATAATGGCTATTTCAGTTTTCTGTAGGGCATCTAGTTAGTTGAAAAGCAGAGAGAATATCTCACCTGCTAGAGTGAATTATTCATCAAAAATATTTTAAGAAATAATTTTTACAGAAATGTGCCTTTTGTGGCACAGTTGAATCTAATGTTATTTTCCTTCTTTCAATTTATTGTTCTTTAGGGGTTGGAAAAATTTTCAGTGATTATTCACCTGTAATCTTCTACAAGAGAAACCCACCAAAATATAACATCTTACATGAGGAAGTAACATCATCTGGCATAAACAGAAATGACTGAAAATTATAAATGTGAGTTTATATTCCACAAAGATTAACCTTATGTCCAATTTTCGAGTGTCAGAAAGAGCAAACCATTAATGACATCTGGCCTCCCTAGTGCAGGATGAGTCTCCTTCGGGGTGGCTCTTGGTTTTCTGTGTTTGCAGAGCACACACAACACCAGGAGCCCAGCCTGGTTACCTGCCAAGTTGTAATATGTTACAGAAGTGTTCATGGTGACTGTGGAAAAAAAAGAGTTCTTTTATTTTATTAAGAGTTGTTGTGAGGGCAAAGACAGTTACTGGAGTGGAAAAGGACTGTCATATGATTTGGGAAAGCTTCCTCCTCCTAAGAGAAGCAGTGACTCAGGAAACACTGCTCATAGCTTCTCTAATACTGCCACCAATGCTGTTCACCTAGTGAGAGTAAAAGTGATGTAATATAAAAACATAAGAATTATAGTTTGTTTTAAGTTTGTATGAAAAACTAAAACCAGATATAGCCCAAGCTAGAGTTAGAAATAAATGTATTAGTACTTATATAGAGAATAGCAATTACTTTTATGTTTTGGCTAAAACAAAAACCAGATTGTTTTGAGTTTCACATTGTGCCGACTGAAGCCGTAAACAACGTTTTCTCATTCGTTCTGTTCCCAACTACATTTTTTTGTATTGGCAAGTTCATTGCTGCATCTTTCCTAAAATTAAACCTTCGACTCTCTCTTTTTTTTTTTTCCCTTCAGGATCAATCCCACACAACTCATTATCTCATTGCAACCTGAGACTGGAAATGCCTGGGGGCGGGAGGCGTTTCTCCGAGTGGAGCTCAGTCATCCTGCAGAGCAGGGCACCGGTCCAAGGCTGCGGAAACAGCACAACAATAACCAACTGCTTTCTGGTATCTCTGCTAAAGTTCTCCATTGTTTTAAAGGAAAGCTGGTTTACGTCTTTCAGCAGATTGCATTTTGGCCCTTTGACCGAACATGGCTGGAAGGGACATTATATAAATTGTGAGATACATCATTCTGCATTGTCCCTGTTGCACCAAAGGAGAGGTGATTTTTAGAACATGTTAGGAGTGTGCAGTTTGGCACAGCCATGTGAGGCATTCCCTTTCAGACCTTTCCTCCGGCACTGCAAGTTGCTCATAGGTCAAAAAGCCAATCATACACTGATAGAATCCATGTGTCTTTGATGACCATAGTACATGCTGCTCATAAAAGCTAATTCAACAAAATTTCTGGCATCTTTCCTGTCTTTCTGTGGCTATAATTACAAGAAAGCAGCATTGTTTAATTGAGAAAGCACATTAGTGGGGTTCATAAATTAATCTACAAACAGATTTTCCTTAGAAGTCTCTTCTTTAATTCATATTTCCCTGGGTTTTCTCCCACATTTAACAAGATTTTTCATGGAAGCTTTCTTACAGAGATTTGCTGCCAATATATTGCAGCAACACTAGACAGCTGACTGACTTGAACAAGATATGATCACCTCTTTATAATGGCATGCATAATTACCTCTGCAAATCATGCAATTATGATAAAGATTTCAAAGGAAAGAAGGTAATTTATTTATGCACTGTCCAGAAACATTCAGTCTCTTGTGGAAAAAAACCTGAATCTCAATATGGAAGTCTTTAGAGTAACTGTAACAAGACCAATCAGCTAACCAGGAAGAAATCAAAGACCTTATTATTAAAGCAGTGCCAAGAAAAGTGCTACAGGGCACTGTGCTGCAGTATAGAGTTACAATATGCTATAAAGGCTTCATTTGTTTCAATATTCACATCTTTAAAAAGCAGCAAATTTTGTTTGGGAGACTGCAACCCTCGAGTTTCTATGTGATCTGGACCTTTCTAGTCCTTGTCAAATAACAACAGCCAAGCCTTCTGTTTTTCAGCACAGCCAAAAAGCAAGCCTTAAACATAAACAGGATTGAAGCTTTTGGCACTGAGTGGAATTTGTAATTCAGCACTAAGCCAACTATTGAATTTATTTTTCCTAGCACCTAAATACCCCACGGGGATTATAACGCCACTGATGCTCAGTGCCCCACAGCCCCATGGCACAATCTTTTCTCTGAAGAGCTTACAGAACCCACAGCCAAGCAACGTGGGCTTGTTTTGTCTTTATTCTCTGAGTACAGATGGTGTTCAGTTCTGCTAAGTTAAAATAAATATCAGAATTTAAATATATCAGCCACATCCTCCAGACAAGTGATTGCATAAATATGCAAAGTCTGTGGCCTTGCTTTCTTATTAATTTTAACTGCATCTCACTTGCATCATCAGGCAGGGTTTTCTCCTTATTATCCTTCACTACCTCTCTCATTTCAGACAGCAAAGCCAACTCCAACACTTTCCAACTTTATGCTAACAGAACACCCATGGCTACCTCTGTAGTCAATAGCACGAGTCTGGAATGGTGTGCTTACCTCTCCGGTTGCCAGCAAGGAAAAGGAGAAGGTGCATGAGATGAAGATTCAAAGGTTGCCAATGCATAAGCAACAGCTACTGATTTCTGCTTTGGTATTCTGTTCAAGGTAGAAAGAGCATGCCCAGCTCTACACAGTTTTCTCATGAGATTTCTAGCTCAGGTCATCTCATTCATCCCATTTCCCATGGCAGGGAGTGCTTAGTCTCAGCCAGGCATCTGCTCGCACTCCCTAGGATGACAGGGGTCAGATTGCCTGTGATCACAGTAACCCTGAACTATGCACACTTGAAAAATAGGGGCTTTTAAAGTATTCTCTGGTTTCAGTGCTCAACATTTGTTAAGGTTGTTTTCACCATGTAGCTAAAGCACCACTGAAAAGCATAATGGAAATGCCCAGTGAATTATTTTGTCCTTTGTCATGTACAAGACCTTTTCTGGTTTGCCACAGGGGCACATGCAAGGTTTCTGTGAAAGCAAAGGGTCAGGATGGAGGCTGAGGTCATCAGGTTTTTCAGCTGTACAGAGTTTACAGAGTTTACAGACTGCCTGACCCTTACCTTTGGAAATTGAGCTTTCAATGGTTCCTACAGAAGTCATTAGAACTTGTACTGCAGTGGTGCCTGAAGCCATCAGGACCAGATTTTGTTAAATGCAGTATAAACTCAAAGTCTCTCCACTAGGGAACATTTTCTCTCCATCTTTCCTCACTCTTATTGCATATTCTTCCCCAAGGCAGAATGGAAGCAGTTAGTGGTAGCTGTAACATGACTGCTGTCATGTGAACGCATCTCACTGCAAACTGTTTGGATGTCAATACCGATTTCTCTTCACATTTAAAATTTTGTGACATTCAGCCACCCTCAGTAATGGTTAAGTCTGAATTGCAAATTAGTCTCTAGTCTCCCCTCCTTCAAATCATCTACCCATACAGTTTTCATTCTAATTGATAAAGAGAGGTAAAATTCCCAATCATGGGCACTCTGTCTCATTTCCTTGTTAGCCTTGCTTCAAGCAGGGGATTAAGCTAGACACCTCCAGGGCTCCCTTCCAACTTGAGTTTTTCTTTGATCCTACATATTTAAGAGATGGTGTATTGAGTGACCATGTCCAGGTGCTGTCAGTGGAGGAGCTGCAGGGGCAGTCTCTGTGAGAAGAGGCCAAAGACACCCGTGTGTCAGAGCCAGCTCCAGCCAGCTCCAAAATGGACCCACCACAGGACACATCTGGGGCATTCAACTACACTGGTAGCACCTTTGGGAAAAGTTAAGAAAGGGCAAAAATCTGCACAGCTGCTGAGAGAAGTGGTAAAAATGTGACAAGCAATGCTCTAGACACCAAGGTCAGTGAAGAAGGAGGAGGTGTTCCAGGCACCGGAGCAGATTCCCTTGTAGCTCATGGAGAAAACTGTGCAGGTTGTCTCCCTGGAGCCCATGGAAGACCCCTCTGGAGCAAGTAGTTGTACCCTGAAGGAAGCTGCAGCCTGTGAAGAATCCAGACCAGAGACCTCTGCAGCTTGTGAAGAGTAGCCCCTTCAGGAGCAGTTTTCTGGCAGGACCTGTGGCCCATGGGGGACCTGTGTTGGAACAGTTTGTTCCTTGAGTCTGTATCCCATGAAAACAACACATACTGGAGCAGTTCTTGAAGAGCTACAGCCCATGGGAAGGACCCACCCTGGGGAAGTACATAAAGGATTCCATCCTGTCAGAGGGACTGTACCCTGCAGCAGAGGAAGAGTGTGAGGAGGAAGGAGCAGCAGAGAGGAAGTGCCATGGGCTGACACAGCCCCTGTTCCTCATCCCCCTGCACTGAACAGGGACAGTTGGGGGTGTTAGATGAGTTCGGAAGAAAGAAGTTGAACCTAGGAAATAGGAGAGAGTAGGAGCAAGGTGTTTTCAGCTATATCTTTTCTTCTCACTATCCTGCTTTATTTTTAATTTGCAATAAATTAAAGTAGTTTTCCCCAATCCTGTTTTGCACGGGGTGGTAAGTGGTAAGGGATCNTTTTCAGCTATATCTTTTCTTCTCACTATCCTGCTTTATTTTTAATTTGCAATATATCCTGACCTGTGAGTTTTTCCTTCTCATTCCTGCCCCCATCCTGTTGAGGGGAGGGAGAGCAACTGGGTGGTGTTTGTCATCCAGCCAAGGTCAAGTCCGCCATTGCAGAGACTGAAACAATAAAACTTTCAGTTGTCAATTTGAATTCCTGCAATTGTCAGTTTAAGTTCTTTGCTTTCATTGCTGTTTTTTGGGTGAATAAATACAAGCTTGATACATGTAACACAGATGCTTTCTCAACAGGTTAAGAAAAACAAGAACTCAGTAGCAAGGCAGGACTAAAGGTTGGCAAACCACTGCAGACTGAAGGGCTGATTGGTTTCACATCCAAAGGTGAGAAGGAGTCATTGCTATTTACCTTCCTCCACTGCAGCTACTTTCTAAGTTTTAATCCTCTGCTCTCACTAGTGTCCACTTTTTTTTCCAGAAGCAGGGAAAAAATTCTGGTAGCACTGAAAGGAATATGGAATGTACAGACTTGGAAAAGGCTGCACACATTTACTTTTGAGTACTGTGCAGCATTTATCTTGCATGTGTTGATGAAACCTGCTTTGAATGTTTCAAACTGGTTTCTTGCAGATGAAACAGAAACAAAACTCCCAAACCTCAGCAGCTTCAGAACAGTAACAAGCTCAGTGACAGCTAAGGAATTAGCAATGCTGAGTGAAGAATGTCACAGTGGATTTGCTATCAGATATTAGGAAGAATCTAATATGAGGATGGTGAGGCGCTGGCACAGTTTGCCCAGAGAAGCTGTGGATGCCCCATCCCTGGGAGTGTTCAAGGCCACATGGGATGGAGCTCTGAGCAACCTGGTCTAGTGGAATGTGTCCCTGCTCATGGCAGGGATTGGAATGAGATGGTCTTTGCAGTACCTTTCAACCCAAACTCTTCTGTGATTCTATGATAATGATTTTCTGGGAAAGAGAGGAGAAATGCTGTATGTTATTGATGCATTTATATGACAGATATGACAGCTGTTTGTGGCACTCTGTAAACATGCAGGCTCTTCCTGGAAGGAGCCTGCCATTGTAAGGCTGTGCAAACATCCTGGATGCAGATCTTGGAACTGTAAACAAAGGTCCACTTTTGAATGGTGGTATGGGCAAATGTGGTACAAGAAAACTGTTGTTACTCTGTAACCAGATAATACCTATCTTCCAAGAATATCCACAAGTAACCAACTATGCAAAAGCTGGTGACAGGTAAGGGTGTTCCACAGCATTTGCATTTCTGAGCTTCACTGCCAGGTAGTTTTTTATGTTAGCAAGCCAAAGCAAGTGTTCACTCCAGCCTGTCATGCTTCAGGCCTACAGATACTGCTAACACCCTGGAGGATATAAAGATGATCACTAAGTTTTGGAAGTGTACCTCCTGCTTCTAACAACTGTGGAGCAAATTAGACCAGTGTTCAAACTGACTAGAAGATGAGACCACTGAGAACAGAAGGAGCTTAGACTGGATCTCAGCTTGGATACTTGATGGTACCTAAAGATTGATGTGATAAATCTCAGATTAGTTGTTCTAATAGGTGTACACAGATGCAAGAATAAATAATACATAAATATGGAAAAATTGCAAGTTTCTCAAGAAACATTTGTATGTCTGCATCTTTCCAGCTACAAGTTATGAGGAAAAAATCCCACGCTCAAAGTCATCTGTGCAATCAGTGCTTAGTCTGTCACTGGAATGACTAAGCAGATGATTATGGAGGGTTTTTTCACCTTTTTGTTTTGACTGCTAACAGTTACTAAGACTGGCAAGTGACTCTGCCTGAGAGGTTAGGTCAAAGCTTTTTGTTGAGATGAACAAAAACTAACAAGCTGGATTTTCCTTCCCTGCCAGCCTCCTCATGTTGAGTAGTACCGGCAGCATTTTCTGTATGATGTACAGTAATGCTGTTATTTGGTTCCTCTGGTTTAGAAATAAAATAATTCTATCTGCATCTCTCGTCACCATGTCTTATGTCTGTACTATCACAAGGGAAAAATCAATGTGCAGCTTTCTTCCCTGTCAGGCAAACAGTGTTGGTTGCCATCATGCCTTTACACTCAGGACCTGATCTGCCTTCTTTTTTCCACACCTGTGCAGATAAAGCAGGTACAGTAGCTCCACAGGATTTATTTTATCCAGTTTATTTACCTTGCTCCATCTGTTCAAAGCAAACAAACATTGTGAACAGGGCAGGTACAAGGCTGAGCTAGATGTACAGAGGTAATTACCTCTGTTATATTTTATTCAGCTAGTGCTCTTCATATTTAATAAAAAAGGAGATCTTTCAGGCACAGATGAAGAGTATACTTTCTTCTTTTATTCTTTCTTTGGAATTTAAGCACATCCTAAATGAAGGCAAGGAATTTCAAAAATACCTACTGGTTTTGACTATGTTTTTATATATTGAATTTGAAGTAGCTTAATAGAAATTTTCAGAAAGGCTGTCTCTGTGACTGTGGTTGCAGCCAATATAAATTGGATGTACGGCCATCGTGGCTTCTCGGCAGCTGAGGACATCTCTGAGGAAACTTCAGGGAAAATTATTCACCCTTTCTCTAAAAAACAGAAATCAGATAAAATGCAGTTGAAACACAGACTTCCCTTCTCTTCTGCTTTTGATAACAGATGAGAAAAAGCTGCAATTATTCATTCCTGCCCATGTGTGAAATCAAAGTCCTGTTTTCTCGGAAGGATCTACTTGGAGTGAACTGTTTCCTGTAACTCTTGGTTTCCTGAGCTCTTGGGTTTCCCCCACCACAAAGTACTCCTTTTATCTTCCTTTTTATGTGCTGTGTCTTCCAGCTGAGAAAAACCCAGGTCATTTTGTCAACAGACACTTAACTCTTGGTAGGCCTAGTCTCAGATTCACCTGGAAAACTGCCTATTTCATTTTCACTGAGACTCAGCAATCCTGTTTCAGGTTTCACAGAGACTTAAAAAAAATATGACTTGATAAAATACCCCATCATATGTGTCCACAGCCGCACAGTGAGCTCCTATCCGAGCTTGCCTGAAACTAGAGCTCAGGACCTGTGAAATTAATTTAACATCAGCCTACACAGGTCATCTAACCCACCATCTCCCTTCAAGGACAGGGATATACTTCCCATGTCATAAACTTCCATTTTGGTGTAGGGTGATCAGACACATAATTGTCTGGAAGAGGAAGAATGCTGTTCTTCTATGGGCTCTAGCTCTGAAGGTCATGAGGAGAAGGCAAGAGTCATTTCAGTTGGTAATGACAGAAAATATTCATTCAAATACATTTAGTGTGTCAAGTGGCACTTTAATAATCCTTTGAGGGCAAGATGGACACAGCTGCAGGCAACTGCTTCTGTCTAGGCAGGAATAGGGCATGAAGGGGTCACATTTGCTCAGGCCTGAATTATCTTGAACAAATCACATTAGAAAGACTTTTTGAAAGAGATCAGATTTGACAGCCTCAAATTCAAGTCTTTAAACTAGGACAGAGAAAATCTTATAAGTTTAAGAAATAGTAATCGACAAATCTTTGCAGTAATTCAAAATGATACAAAACCTGGAGGGTCTGTCTGGGAAATGTATTCAAGCTGCTGTTACATGTCACAAATAAGGGTAACTTCACACAAAGCCTTTTTCAGAATGATTCTCCCAGTTGTCTTCACTACAGACAGCAGATGAAGAGTGTTCAGGGTCAGTGGGCCATGACAGGAATTGCCTCTGAGGAGTTTTATGAGATTAAAAGTTGGAGTTCTTTGGCAGTTATTTTCTGTTCCAAATAATAGTTTCAAAACCAAATTTTATGTGGGTTTATGTATGATGCTTCCTTCATTACAGGTCCTCACTTGTGCTGAGGTGGGCTTACTGCTTTGACAGGCACGTGCTGGCTCTAAGTCTTGCTATGTATTTTTGTTCTTCCATGCCAACACACGTAAATAGTTCTCTCACCCCCAGTGAGATGTCTTCTACTTCCTGAAATCAACACACACTGTACTGAAGTCAGAGCAGCCACCAGTATTTCAGCCACTGAAAATGAAAAAACCTAATCTGATATAGCAAAGGCTGCAATAGCTAAAAAATCCCTTTGGCAATTTTCATCTTAATGATTTCCTTTGCTGATATCAAAAGGTTATGGCCTAGCACCTTCCAATTTCTGCACTCATTGCCTGGCTAAAATCATGCTGCCTTTTTTAAAAATGATTCTAAGACTTTTCCCTGGCCTGATTCATTTAACAATACTCTTCGATGGTATTTAAACAACTTAGACATGGTCATGAATTAACCTTCATAACCTCCATTATGAATTCATGGGTATCACACTTACTATACAAATTAGTTACTGTTAGATGTTCAAACAATCAATTTCATTCTTTCTCTCATGCTTTGGGCTTACAAAAAATATTTACAGAGCTCTTTCATTAGCTTTTCTCAAATCCTTCATTAAAATTTCTTTTGCAACAATAGAGAAGCCTTGGCAACAGTTCATACCCTGTGCTGGATGCCTATCACACTCATCAGGATTGCTTCACCGTTGCCTTAAATTCCCCTCCGTGACTGTACCCATCTGTTGTTTCATGTCTTACACCTCAAAAGCAATTTGGGGCAGGATTAGCTTTTCATTTCAGTTTTTTATTGCTTCAGTCACAATGGGATCATTTTCTGTGACAGAAATTCCAACATGCAACATGCACAGCAGTGAACAAATGGGGAAGACAGATAGGGAAAGGCAGAATGAGTTGCTTAAAATATCCTGTGAAAGCTGAGAGTCAGGACACTATTAATCTTCCTGTGTTTTCATCATTTTTCTCACAGCTGCCATCCTTCTCATTACAGAGGAAGTCCAGGCATCCTAGCAAGGATGAAAAACCAAATTAAAAAAAAAGAAAAAAAGAAAGAAGAAGGAATATTACAATGGATAATTCTAGAGAAAGGGAAGAGTTACTCATCCAATTTCCCAAGAGCTCATAAATATGAGCCAAGCTCATATAAAACGTGTCATGGGTGTCTTTAACCACTAGGAGCCGTATTCAGACCATCTCCTGCCTATAATGGATCTGGCATATTTTAGCATTTAGGTCAGGAGAATTAGAATCAAAGAATCAGAGAATCGTTTAAATTGGGAAAGACCTCCAAGATCACCGGGCCCAACCAGTTACGATCTAACACCATCCAGGGCTGCCAGATGCTGTTATCACCTCATTCATTCTTGTGTTTAGGATTGCCCAGGAAAGCTCAACATGTCCCAGCCTGACCCCAATCTAGAGCTTATTCTCTACTTCCAGTCTGGCTTTCCTCACGGTCCCAGTGCAATCCCACCATACCCAGCACAGACAGCCAGTAGTGGCAGAGCTGGAGGGAGGAGAAGTAGTTCTGCTGAATCTTACACAAAAACTTTAGGCAATATTTTTAAACAGGGTTGTAGGCATTTCTGGTTTGTAGCTATAACTTGTTTCAGGATGTCACTTCAGCTAAAAAGCCAGTTTCATTTTTACCCATCCCCTTTTCACAACACTCTGGAGTGGTGGCGAACATGGCTTGGCTGGGATTGTTAATTGCTGTGGGTTAATATACATGTTTTTCCTTCTGTTTGTCTGAAAACCTGATGACATTTGGCACTTGATTGTTTTCAATACCTGTGCTTGCAAAGCTTGGAATATTCCCCCTTGAGGGATTTTGCACTCTGTGATATTCACCGCTTCAAAGCTCAGATATCCCAAATGACTTTTGAAAAGTATGCCAGGCTACTTGCAGAATGACTGGAATCTCTCTATCCACTGCCTGCTTACCAAACAGTTGAAAATATGAGACATTTAATGAAAAAGTCCTGATCTCTGCCATTTTCCTCAATCAAGTTCTGTCCAGTATGACCAATTTACACCTACACAAGTCTGCAGGACAACTCACTAGCTGGTACAGAATTTGAGAGCTCAGAAAATTATTTAGAAGCCAAAAATTTTGGTGGAATTTTGCTATCTAAGGAAGTCAATAGTATACAAATTTTTAGATATTATGGGCATGATTTAACACAGCAACTTCCACAGCCTTGGCTACGCTGGCCATCTCCCTGGAAGCTGAAACCCATCACCTCATATTTCCCAGACTACTACAAATGTGAACAGGGAAGATTAATTAATTGACACTTCAAGAGATATTTAATTTCTGTGTGATGCAAGAGAATTGCAGACCTGTGCAGTCCTCACATAAAGAAGCAGCATTCAATGAGCATCTGAATAACCTACAGATGAAATTTGGTCCCATGAGGTTTAGAGATCAGCAGGTAGGAGCCAAACACCGTTTGCTACAATCATGGGTATGAGAAGCAGCAGCACTGAAGGCATCTTTAGGGAGTGACCATTGTGTGCTGTTTGGATGTGGCTTTGAATCGAAGTGCTTTGCAAATCGCTGATTAGAGGGGTACATTTGGATGTTTTGTTAAGTAGTACATTAATTATTTCAAAGATCAGACTGCATTTGCAGCATGGGGTGTGGACACACTGATGGCCTTTTCTAAAAGGAAGCAGTGACGCAGATGGGCACCAAGTTTTTCTAAACCATCTACAAAGAGAAATCTTCAACCTGCAAAACCTTTAATGTACATGCACAAGTAATTTTTGAGCACCAGTGCCAGTGAATCCTGGTTTCCTGAGGGTTTGTGCCCTGATTGACTAACTTCCAAGCAAAATCACCAAAGGAAGGTTTTTCCATAATAGCAGCACCTACAAAATGTCCTTCCTGGATTCTCTAATGATGCATGAGTTTGCAGCCTTTACTTTACTAGCTATGCTTACAGATGCTTTGTTTTTCTATCCATCTGCCTGTATCACAAAGGTGGCATGAACTTCTGTTCAGCATTTTGCCCTTTTGTCTTATTTGACTGAAAACAGATGTAAATATTATTAGCAAGAAGAGGAAGGATGGGAAAATCCATCAGGTGCCATGGTTCTGCAAGTCTCCACAGAAAATCAATCAGAATATAAGGAGTTTAGCTCCAGCCAGCATCAGAGAAAGACAGGAAGACACAGCTGTCATTAGACAGAATGAAAATACTCTGACAGTACAAAATAACTGTCTCATTGCCTGTGCATGTTTCTTTCTAGGCAGCACAGAATAGCAAAACCTTTACCTCTAGAATTCAGCACTGAATGGATTTTTTCTCAGCTTTCATATGCTGTTGCTGTACTCGGGAAGCACCTGTGTCTTTATCTGATCTTCACGTTGAAAAGCAAGGATAGATAGGTACATTTGCAAAATATGCTTTTTATTTCCATGTTTAGAGAAAACAAATTCTGTTGAGGAGGCATGGAGAGAAGGGCCAACAACTGTGGAGACAGACAATAGCCTACTTTGGCTGTATTCCCAGTAGAAAAACATTCAGTGTCATGATGTTAATTGTGTCACCCACATCCACATCTTTTGTGCTTTTCCAGGAGTTAATACTGGCTGTTGCAGATCCAGCTCTGGTGGAACAAGCCTCCCTACTCTGCAGGGTTAATGTCTGCAGACAAGTTCACAATCATTTGTTTCTGCTCAGCTGCAGGGACAATGCAGACACAGTTATGTGCAAACAACCCCTTGCCTTGTAGGCAGCAAGTCACATGCCTGACATTAAGTGTAAATCATGTGCAATCTCATCTCTGGCCCTTGTCCAAATCCCTGCCTACCCTCCCATATCTGAATGTACAGCATTAGGTGGCACAGAATACCTCAACTGAAAATCTCCTTGCTTTTGTTGGAGTAACAGACCATAGTTCCTTTGGCCTTTATAAGCCCACTGGTGGGAACAGCCATGTGGATCCCAAACTACACACAGAGGGAAATGCACTTAAACATTTTACTGAATTACTACACCAACTTTACTTCTCTCAACAGTTCAGAGATTTCCTACACAGCCTTGGCAGAGCCTGGCCCTCATGGCCTGGTAGTTGTGGGCTATCAGGTGGCCTGAGTTGCTCTCCTGAGCTCGGGGTGCCCTGTTATTCTATCTGTCACTGGCACCATAAGGTATGTCCACACTATACATTACACCTGCCATGCATGGGAGCTGCCCAGCTGGGGCCAGTGCCTGCTTGTGGGTTCCTCCAGCCCTTTCTTCTCTGTCTCCTGGATCACTGAGCAGAGCTGAGCACAGGGTTCAGCTGAACCAGAGGAAGCAGCAGCTGAACAGCAATCAGAAAGAGTTCAGTGCCATCCCAGCTCACCCCACTTCACCAAGTTCTAACACCAGGGTCTCCTAAAGCCTTTGATCCTTGGCTAAAAGGCCTGGGAATAGAAGTTTTATGGTGTGATCAACAGGGACACGTTTAATCTGTGACATGAACACAGCCAGAGCAAGCAAGTGGGTGAAGTCTTTATAGTTATAAATTATAATAAAGTTATAATTAAATATACATAATTATAGCTATTTAGACCCATTCTAGGAGGTTGCTGAGATCTAGCTTTGAAATGTTCTGTGCTTGACAGTGCAAGTGCAGTTTGTGCACAGCCCACATAGTGCCAGGGGCCAGTACAACACTTCACCTGGGGAGAATTCCCTACAGGCTCCCATGGGAGCAGAGGTTGCTTGTACCCATGGCTCAGCAGGGCATGAGGGCAGCTGAGTGCCTTGCCCTCACTTGACAGGTTCTGAGATGTGGATATTCATTAATTTAAACACTCTGGCTAGAGGTTGTAGCACTGCGGATATGCTTTTTAACTTCAAAAAAGGTACACCTGACAGCACAAATTAGTCACAGCTAAGAAAAACCTAAGAAAATGCATTAAAATTAGAGCAAAGACTTAACTCCCAGGAGAGACTGGTGTTTTCGTTAGCTGCAAAGTACAGATAAGACTTTGTGCCTGTTTCCTATTTACATTTTGAAAGCCAGAGTTGCTGGATATTCCCTTCAACTAGGAGTTCTTGAGTTGTTTTCCATGATTTCTGCATTAATCATTTCTCTTCTGGAAAATTCACTTCAAAACCCATCTCTACCTCCACTGTAGGGAATCTTCAAGGATCTGAAGGAACTCTTTTTGCATCCATCTATTTTTGTATCACTAAAACATTTTCCTGCTGTGAGGGTCTGCAAAAAAAGTTCTTGCTGTGAAATTCTTGCCATTCAAGTTACAATAGAGAGGAAAATTGGAGGGAAATATCCCTTTTGCAGGCTGTGGGGAGCCCTTGTGAGCCAAGCCAAACTACAGATGCACAAATGAAAGACGTGACCACCTCACACCACTCATGCTGCCCTGCTGCAGCTGGAAGCAGGATATTTTGCCAGGAAGGAAATCACCTCCTCACCTCTGGTGGGATTTCACCTGGTATGCAGATGGCTCTGGTGTGATGAGAAAGCCGCACCACTTCCTAAGCAATTCCTCATCCACCTCCTGTACCAGTAGCACCTGCTACCTCACTGCTGAGGCTGCTCACGTTTTACAGGGAGCAAAAGGCTGCTGAGCAACTCTCTCAGCCCTGCCCAGGAAGCAGGATCTGTGGGATGAGCAAGGATGTGGCTACAATAAGGAGATCATAGGGCCTTTGGTTTATGGTCCAGCTCTAGGACTCTGGCAAGAAAGGATTTTGCTGAGTTGTGTTCAGGACCACTAATTAGACAATTTCCAGATGTTGCCCATAGAGGGACAGTGAAGGAGGAAAGAAGGTGGTGGATTTGGTATTTTTATAAAAGGAAGAAGTTTGTTTTCTGACAGCTGGATTGCATTTAAACAGCTTAGCAAAACCTTAGCTTCAAAAACACACTTCACTACAAAGTGATTTCTGCTAGAAAAAAACCACAAAAAACAACAAAAAAAACCACTGGGGAAATAGGTTGGGTTTTATACAAATATTTCAAGTTATCATTCTAGCAGAGAAAGTGAGAAAAAAGACCAGCTCAAAATTTCACATTTTCTTTCCTATGAATAATCCATCACTGCCTATCACATGCTGCACAGGTGGATGGGAAGGGAGGAGATGAGCTCCTGCTGGACGAGGACATGAGAGTTTAGACTCAGAAGGAAGTTCTTTGGTGTTATGGTACATGGAGGCAATCCTTAGCCAGCAGTGGTATCCCAAGAGCACAGAAAACCACAAGATTTTCATAACAAAGACAGAATTGTAGCCATGAAGGAACAATTGTTTTAAAGGACTGATAAATTAACATTTGGCCATTTACCTGAAGCCTCTTATCAACACATTAATCAGCTGGGGAGAAAGGAAGGGATCCCAGCGTGAAGGAAGCGGACAGTGCCAAACCCAGGTCTATGAAGATAAATCATCACAGAGGCAGAACAGGAATATTAATTTAGTAATGAATATTAATTTGTGTACATGTGCTTTTTAAGGGCTTGAGATAAATCCCATTTGAGACGCATTTACCAGAGTCATGTGCAGTGATGGGGAATTTTCTCCTGAAATTTAGGGCTGAAATCAGAAACACTGTGTTCATACATATGAGAACCTTCAGAGATAGATAGATAGATAGATAGTTTTGCACTTTGGAGAGATGGTAAACATGGTCTGTAATTGTTTTAAATTGCTTAAGTTTTATAGTGGACTAAAAAATTGAGGTGAGGGAAATGGGCTCATCAAGGATGAATGGCTCTGGACCAAAGGGTTTGAGTAAGGTAACTGAAAGTAAGGATTTATGTGATAGTTCCTGAGAAGACACTGGATCAGGACAAGAGGTCAGGACCTGGGAGATTCTGAGCATGGCTGTCGTTTCCATTGCAGCTGAGATGGCAGTCTCCTACTTGCGCTGTTGCTGTAAGCATGGGGGCTTACCCCTGGTGACAAATGTGTTTCTTTCTGCCCACTATGAACAATTCTCTGCTGGTAGCAACTTGCATCACCTCTCACTTTCGGAAAGATGCAGGACTTGATGCTTCTGGTTGTGAACTGCCTAAGTGACTGCAGGAGCACCTTGTATGGACTGTGTTGAGGCACCTGCCAGAGCACCTGCCCCTGCTTCCATCCTTCTCCAGGCAGCACCAGACCTTGCCTTTTTTGTGTGGGCCTTTTGGCACCTGGCCTCCCTTTGCTTCCTGCACTGTGGAGGGAGGTGATTTTTTCCTCTCCTTGGGTCCCTTCCCTTCCTCCCTCTGCATGGGCGTTGCTGCCCATTTGCAGCAGCAGTGTTGGATACCAGCAACGTGAATAAAAGCTGGGAGACTACCAGCAGAGGAAATGCTTTGAAAATGAGGTCTCTTACTTCTGTGCAGAGGAGCTGGCTATTTTAGGAGCAGATTGTGTTGGAGATATGGGCTGGGACAGGACTACTGCAGCTGCTGAGGGAAGTGCTGCTGTATCCAGAGCTTCCCAGTAAGCAAGGCAATAGACTTCACATAAAGAAACCCTCCAGTTCATCAGTTCATGTTCTCTTTGGCTTGGCCTCTGGACTCAAACATGTGGTTTTCCTAACCATGGAGACATTGCTGGTGTACAGCAATGTAAGAGACCAAGCCCACTATTTGCACCTTCCCAAAAGAATAGAATTTCCACACAGGTTCCAAATTACAGCAGAAGAAAAGGGTTGTCTGGCTATCAGTCCGAGGGCAACACAAAGGAATACGGTAGCACAAAATTCCAGCAGTCCTGGGCACATGTAACAACATTATTAAGAGAAATTCAGTCCTGAGCAGCTCTGAAGGAAATAATACCCCATTGTCTGCCTGAGATTTACTGATTCCCCCTCTAACTGCAGCTCCCCAGTCATTTAAATTATATCTGATAATTAAACACACTGGGAAAGCAGCTTCAGTGCTTGTCAAAGCTCTGTAGAGTTTCACCAGAGATTATTCAGCTGAAGCCTTCAGTTCTTAAATTTCTGGTATGTGGTCTGTTGGGACTGGCAGGGCACATCTGTTTGTCATCACCTGTATCTCAGTACAAAGGTCTTGCCTGCTGAGGCAGTTGTCTCCAGCCTGCAGTACCCAAAAGCAATCCCCCTGTGGCCTGACCTGGTGTATGATTCTCCAAGCTAAATCTATGAGCAGGAGGAGCTGCAAGCCAGGCTGCAGAGCCCTGCAGACCTTTGTCCATCACTGTGCTGAATGGTCGCTCTGAGAATTACCTGCAGATTTATTTCCCTTCACTGTAACTTGGGATGAACGTTGCTGTCTCAATTCTCACAGAGATTTACAGCTCATTCTGCCTAGAAATGGGGCTTTTTTTCTTTTTTAATTGAGTGATCTGTCTTTTGGGGAAATATTTTTTTTGTGGTACATGTTTCAAGGTCTTTCACTGTGTCACTTCCACTTTATTTAGCCACCTTGTCACACCAGCCTTGTGCACTCCCTGCTCCACTATCCATGGCAACATTCATTGCTTGTACATTTATTTTTCCTTTATGCAGCTCCGTGATTCTTCCCAAACTGACTCTAGAGACTGGAATGTGGCCCTAAATTAGGACTTATCTACATGGGAGACCATTCCAGAGATTTTGGGATAACTCCTCTCCGTGGAAAGCCTTGCTGTGGCATACATGTGCACAGCCAGGAGTTATATCATGGAGCTGTCACAGTTCAGTCTGCCTTTGTGCCATGATAAATTAGGATAAGCACTGACTCAGGAAAAGTCCTTGGCTATTACTGGAGAAAGGTCAGTTGAGAATTGCGTTCGCTGTGTGGCCACATCCAAAAAGCAAACAGAGATGAGGCTATATAAAGGATGGGATGAAGGGTTATATAATTCAGTTACACAATGTATGTGATTGCTGTCATCAGAAGACGGTCTTCAGTGCTTGTTAGTCTGTTTCAAAAATAAATAATGGGATTGGGGAGTTCAGGGACAAGCAGTGCTCTCACAGTGATGAACAAAAAACCTAAAGGATTGGAACCATTTATCTGGGAAGGAAGGATAAGTTGTAATAAATCAAACTTTGAACAGTCTAGGACACATGGATTAAGAGTGCCTGTTTTCCCCTTTCATATAATAAAAGAGCAAAGTGTCATTCAAAGAGATGAGAAATAGCAAATTATGATTTTACAGCTGGACTTGCTCGACATAGTTACAAATGAGAGAACACTGAAATTTACTGAAAACTGAAAATGTGAGAAACCTTGATGTGGTAACAGGAACATAGCCAATTACAACACTGAAAACTAAAAGTTTAACCCCCAAAACCCAGCAGGGAGACGAGTGCTTTGGTATATATTTTATATAGGGAATTATATCACACCATCAGGAAGAAAAGGATATCAGGGCTTGTTTCCACCCTCTACTGATGTCTCCATTACTAAACACTTAGAAACAAGTGATCCCACCAAATGACCACGCATCCAACAGTACAGTGATGCCTGTGTTCCCAAGGAACAATAACAGTACTGAGGGCAAAGGAGCTGCCTCTTATTTCCAGAGATGTGTAATGTCTGACTATTGTGCCCTTGCTGATGCTTGACATGGCCATGCACACTAGAGCCACTGTTCAGAAACAACTTCTAAAGATGCCAGTTCAGCTGATGAAAAATATTATGTCTGAAAAAGCTTGGATTTGGTGAACTTCCATCAGAACTGAATTCCAGCTGTGGTTGCCCTGGAAACACCAGGATGCTTAGGACACCTCATCTCAGGGCAACTTTGTCCAAGGGGTTTGCTCAGCACTGAGGCTCCTCTCAGCCTCTGCAGCACTTTCCAGGACATCAACTTCAGTTCAACCCAGCAACTGCAGGATGGGTCAGATTGTTCCTCTCTGGAATTAATAATGGTTCATATCCAGCCTAGACTTTTAGAGCTGAGTTTTCTTAGGTCCAATGAGCATCTGTGCCATATGGCAGCTGTACCTGACTTTGGATTCCTCATTCCCTAAGGTAGGTGTCTCTTATTTGCCCTGACAAAGCAGCAGTGGGAGCTCAGGCAGTTCAAACCCATCCCAAAAGAAAGTGAACAGTAAATATATTTCTGGCTACTGTATCACAGTCTGCTACCAAACACATAGATGTTCTCCAGTTGCACTGTGAAATGGAGCCAGACTGATGCTGCTCCATTACCAGCTTACCCCTGATCTTCCCAGCCCCCTGACCTCTGTGCTACATGAGGCTGAGAAACTGCAGCATTCATAGATTTCATTCGGAGTGATGTGTGCTTGGTGCCTCTTGGACCAGGGCCCTCTTTTATCCTGCTTTGGAAGATACTTTGTGGCCAAATTTATTCCTCAATCCCAAGGTTTTACAAAATTCTACAAATTTATGCAGCCAGAATCTATATCTTTAGCTTTTAGGACATCACAGGAGTTAATCACAGAACCACTTAGGTTAAAAAAGGTTTAAAAATATCCTTAAGATAATTGAGTTTAACCATTAACCAGCATTGCCAAGACCAAACCATGTCCCCAGGTACCATGGCTACATGTCTTTTAAATACCTCCAGAGATGGTGACTCCACCACTCCCTTGGACAGCCTATTCAAATGCTTGACAACCCTTTTGGCAAAGAAATGTTTGATAATATTGAATTTAAACCTTCCTTGGTGCAACTTGAGGGCACTTCCTCTTGTCTTGTCACTTATTACTTGGGAAAAGAGGCTGACCCCCACCTGGTTACAACTTCCTTTCAGGTCATTTTAGAGATCAATAAGGTCTTCTCTGAGCCTCCTTTTCCCCAGGCTGAGCTCACTCAGCTCTCTCAGCTGCTTCTCATCAGATTTGTACTCCAGAACCTTCTCCAGCTCTGTTGCCTTCTCTGGACATGTTCTAGCACGTCAATGCCTTTTTGTAGAAAGCATCAAGTACCTCAGCCT
Source organism: Anthoscopus minutus (assembly GCA_013399455.1). Classification (NCBI taxonomy): domain Eukaryota; kingdom Metazoa; phylum Chordata; class Aves; order Passeriformes; family Paridae; genus Anthoscopus; species Anthoscopus minutus. Next base: position 85,588 of record VWYI01034746.1, on the reverse strand, counting down.
TTTCTTCATCCTTTTTTACTTATGTTTCCCTCACCATCCAATGAAAGATGGAGATTCTTCTTAGGCATCATTTTTTTATGAATTTATTTATAGAAATATTTTTTATTGTCTTTTACAGAAGTAGCCAGATTAGCTGGACTTTGGTCCAAATTAGAAATTTTCTCCCTGCGTAACCTTACACCATCCTTGTGGTTCTCTGAGGTTGTCTGCCCCTTCTTCCAAAGGTCGCTAATTTTTTTTTTCCTGAGTTCCAGCCAAATCTCTGTCCAGACAGGCTTGTCTTTCCCCCTCTCCCCTCTCTCTTGTCTTTTGGCACATGGGGAAAGCCTGCCTTTCAGATTCCCTTCTTGAAGAATGTCCAGTCTTCCTGGACTCCTTTGTCCTTCAGGACTGCCTCCCAAGGGACTGTGTCTGCCAGGCTCCTCATTTTGGGCTTTCTGTTCCCCTCAGAAGAGAGTCTCCTATGACAACAACCCATCTTTAATTCCCTGTGGAAGCAGCTTTGAAGCACAGCACAGGGTGGCTTACCTTTGGCAACCCTTCCGACCTGGAGAAACCATTAACCTCACCAACACCTCCCTCCCAGAGGAACCATCACCAACCATTGTTCAGTTCCACTGGCAGAGCCTCGTGCCTGTTATCCTGGGACACGTGGGGAGGTAGGGCAGCCATGGATGAGACCCCTCTGCTGTGCCAGACAGGGCTTAGTGCCACTGCTCCCTGTCCCTTAAGTCACTCAGTTCAGCCAGGCAGAGGGAGGACAAGTAATTCCCTGTGTCATCTGTCCTGCCTACCTCTGGGCCTGTCCCAAGGAAGGCAGACTGTGATTCCAGCAGTCTGTTTCTCTCTCAGACATCTGGATAGTCCTCAAACTCCTCCGCTCCTCCCGGAGCTCTGTCACTGGGATGTCCCTCTACCCGGGCACACTCCCACAGGGACGTTCACTGGTCAAGCTGGCAAGTCACAGCACCCTGGCACATGACCACCTTAACTCGTCAGAATAATTTACTGTTCTCTCTGGAGGGCCTTCTACTCCAAAATTTCCAAATGGTTTTTCTGCTGGTTTGATGACCCTACTCTGGGAGGTACTTGATATCTGTGACCCTGGCGAGTCACTTTAACTTCCACACTGATAGAAGGAGGTTAAATAAGGACATCCTGTTTCACTGGCAGAAGGAGTCAAGATTTTGGGATGTTCAGCTTAGAAGAAGCTGTAGACCATATAAGTATCTAAGTAGAGGAGAATCATGGAGGAAATAGAGGTAGAGGAAAGCACCAGAGTGAGAAGCTCATCTGTCCTCCTCATTTGCCATCAGGCCACCCTGGTGTCACACAAGCCTGAGGCCACCCAGAGACAAAGTGGATTTGGAGACTGCAGGCAAGGTTTCCACAGAGGTGTTTCTGGTAAATGCATTCAGACCAAGTAGTCATTAGGAGTAAACACAAGCTTTGGTTTAGATTTTTGCTTTCTCAGCCTATCCAACCCAACATGGGCTTCCTTGCTGTTCCCTTGGTAAGCAGTCCATAGGTCAGGATAGTTAAGATTCTTATGTATGAGGTAAAAAACTACAAATTCAAAGAGTAGCCCATATCTACTTCATTTAGTCAAGAAAGTAACAGAATTTTCTCCATTTCTGTTAATTCTTTTACATACCTGGGAAGAAGTATCTGTGGACTAAAAATCATGTCATCTCTGCTGTGGATTTGTTGTCTGGGTAGAGAAAGAGGCAATTACAGTTAAGGGAATGGTATGAAAACTAACTGCTTCTGAATATTTTTTCTAATTTTAATCAAAGTTAGACATAACAGCAGAAAAGTCAGTGTTTATATTTAATGTCTAAGTTCATAGCTCTGTAAATTATCAAGTTATTTTCAGGTAAAAGCACTGATAGGGAGCACATTCCCTATTCAGGATGAATGGCTAAGATAAGATAGATATTCATGCTTGATATTTCATGCCCTTGAATATGCAGGGAATGAAAGCAGCATCACACTCCTTCTCCAGCTAGGTGGAAATAACACAGCCCTAATGTTGAATCAATTCACAGAATAAACCCTGTGAATAGCTGCTGAGGAAATCAATATGAGGAAACAGTAAACTGAACATCTATTCTGCAAATGGTCAAAAAAAGGAAAAATAGATTGTGGCTATCCTGGTTTTGGTACCCCTGGAAAATCTGGGCCTAAAACCTCCATCTACATTAACAGACTAATGAAGAACCAAGTGGGGAGATGGTGAAGAAAAAAAACAAAGGAAAAAAATTGACAATAAAATAAAATAAAATAAAATATGGAGGAAAGCTGGGCAGTTACAGATAAACAGTAACAGTAGAGATGAGGAAAGGAGCTGCTCAAAAGAAGAGGGCTCAAGGCAGCAGGCAGAGAATAAGTTCAACATTTTTCTTTCTGATACAATATGGAAGTGCCAGCAGGAGGTACTCGGTAAGAGAAAAATTTGTGAGATAAAGAGGATAAGACCTCTGAGAAGGTGGAGGGAGAAGAATGCTAGAAATAGAGCCAAATATGACTGACCACTAGATTTTGTCTTATATAGCACAACCCTTAAATTTCACCTGCTGCCCTCTGTGTTTTCCACAAATGGCAGATTTCCCTGAGGTGATGCAGTCTTTCAAACCCAAAGAGCTGGAAAAATACCTTGGATAGCTGTGATCTTGTCTGCAACAAAGGAAGGATTCCAGGGACAGCAGGACCAAAAGAAGAGGAAGAAGATGGTTGAAAAGACTGAGAGTATTCAGAGGTAATGGAAGGGGAGGGTCAGAAAAGAGAGAAATGTCACAGATGACTCAAAAAACCAGAGTGTAAATAAAGATTTGTGCTGGTGAGAGGAGAAATGAGACTGAGAAGGAGAGAAGGAATAGATGACTGTTCTAATGTGAATTAAGATGACGTCAGAAAGACTGTGCATTGATGCTTACACAGCAACCAGTTTGTCTAGGCTTGAAGCAGATAATTGATACCATCCTTTGGGAGCTGCTGTTCATCAAAGCCCTTTAGTGTAACCTCAGAAACCACCAATCTCTCCTTGCCCTTAATTTGTTTTAATGGAACACTTTTCCTGCCTCTTCCTGTGTTTTTAAGCAACTCCTTGCAACCTTTCTTTACCCTCAGCACCTGAAGCAAGTGATAAGCTGCTGGTAACCTTGTTTGTAATTTGCAGTTCATTAGAAGTTTAGCCTGCAAGGGCAGCAATCGTGTGCAGGGTGAACTGTTGAGCAGATTGTTTGGTCTGAACTTTGTCTCTGCCAGCCACTTTAAGGTGCCACCTAATCCTGATCAGGAGAACACTCACTGGAGTTTCCTGCTCTGCAATTCTGGTGTCAGTGGTGCTAACCATTAAAACGAGGGAAAACCCCAAGTACTACCTGCACAAAAAGCACAAAGTTCAACACAAAATCACTGAAAAAAACAAGAGGCAGAAAGATGAGCATGTATCATAAGATGAGCAAAAAGATTTAGAGATTTATATGTGAAAACACAGAGAAGCCCATCTCCACTGAGTACAGTGTCCTAATCATATATACGGTGCCTTGATTGTATACTGTATCATATATACAGTGCCCAGATCATATATACAGCGGCTTAATTGTATCCAGGCAGAAACCTAACACCCTTCTCAGGCATTCTGGTTTCCACTGTTGCTCCCCAAACAACATATTTAAGCACTGAAAAAAGGTGCCAGAAGGAACAGAGGCAGCTCCCTCATACTCTGAAAGAGACGTAGGATTTGAGACTGTCACATGGGAAATGTGTCCTCCAACACAGAATTTCTAGAAAAGCTGTGGCTCAGCAGGACAGCTCCTTATCCATAATCTGTGCAACAGATGCACCAAGCAAAGCACCTCCCATATTGTCAGCTGTTGCTTCAGAGTCTTGTATCTCCACAGTTTGCTCTTTTTTCTTTAATCTGCTGGATGGAGGTAATGAATATTTAAGTACTCGGTGTAAACCCATCTGTCCTGGCGGAGTGGCTGGAGCTGTGCAGGGCTGCAGAGCTGAGGATCTTTGTAATCTGCTCGATGGGTGGTTCTGCCTGTGGCTAAATGGATTCCATATGTGAGATCATCTGTCATGCAGAAGGCACTGTCATTAGTTCTCTCTCTAGAAAGCCTTTCTGCTCTCCTAGGTGAAACACAATGTCACTGATCCCAACATGTTGATTTGCCATGATGGTGCCATTATGGAATGAGCTCTTTGGTGACTTTCAAAATTCAAGTGCTCCTAGTCATTTTTCTGGACTTCAGGTAGAGAATGTTGCTATTTTATTAATTTTATGTTTGATGCAATTTTAAGCCTCTGCATGAAGATCATTGCAGTGTCCAGATATCTTTGAACACCATCTTGGGTGAGGAGAGTAGGCTAGATTAAACACATGCCATACCTGTGCTTTTAATTTTAGGCTTACATCATTACCAAAGAGCAAGAAGCTGATATTCTTCAGATCTGTGTAACATGCTGAACAGTATATAGAAGCCAACATTTTCATCCTCATTTCTCTTTTTATAAGGAAGGCAAGTTCTCCTGTTCAGACAATTGTATATGAGAGTGGGCAAGGTGGCTGTGGAAAGGGAGATTGTAAACTCTTCTTCATGTTTCCTGGGAGTGGGTCAGGTGTAATGAGTTTAAACTGAAACCAAAGGGTTAAGTTAGGGATGGTAGAACCTTGTTTGCTAGAGAGGACAGTGGATATGTGTTTGGGAAGACTGAAACCTCTGGCAGTGGCAGTTTGTCCAATCTGTCTCTCATCTCCCAGGGATTAACTACTTTGCCTGGATCTTTTAACAGCCAAGTTTTCAACTCTGCTTTCCACTGTTATTTAGCAGCAGATGTTCAGATTCTGATTTTTCCAAAGCAACCCAGTTGTTAAGGTATTAATTAATTAATTAAGGTATAATTAACACTAACATCCTTAATCCATAAGCCTCTTTTAGGTTGGACCCAGTCCTATTCTGTTTAAAAAAATAAAACCTTCACGTGAAAATCACCTCTTCAAAAACCAATTAGCAATCCTAGCCCTTAGGCTCTCCCTGTGAGGAAGAGAAATACCTGTGGAATATGGAAAGTAAGGAACATTACTAGGACATGTAGCTGTTTCACTAACAGCAGCACAACCTAGCTCTTACAAGCGCTCCATATTTATAGTGCCGAATTAATTAATTACTTATCTGTGTATCTAAATTCAAGTGTTCAGGGAATTGATTAATATTACTCAGAACTAGCAGTTTATGGATCATTGTAATCAGGTTGTGGCAGTTGAACAAGATCCCCATTTCCTGTGGTTGACAATGGATTATTCATGTAGGATGTGCAGCATAACCGAGTTAAGGTTATGGGAGCAAACACACCTTCTGGAATTTGCCCAAGGTGAGTCACATAGTTTGGTAAAGATAAAATTGTATCATTTAGGGATATTTTTAAGCCCTTACACTAAACAAACACCATGGTCATGCATTCTGAAGAACAACGATAGGAGTAGTCGGTTCACACTAAGATCTGGTTAAATAAATTGGAAGTGCAGTGCAGTGTTTGGGAGGTTTCATTCTAAAGCTATTTCAAGAAACCCACAAGGATTTCACTAAAAATCTGCAGCTGCAGTATGTGTAGGCAAACAGGATGCTGTTCTATCACCAAAGGAATAACAAACAATTCCAAAAGGGGGGTAATTTAGTTAAATATAGCACTTGAAATAATAAACCAAGAATTCATGTCTTTTGTCATCATTGTACCTTTTTAATGCAGTGGATAAGAGGAAAATCCTCAATCTTCTAATGACTGCAAATGGTGTTCCCATAAGAGAAATGAAAATTTGGAAATAATAGGCCAGAGGATGGAATGGTGAGCATAGGCTGATGGAAATGAGCTGAAAGGAAAATAGCACCTGACTGTCTGAGATCATTGCTTTGTCTGCTTCCCAGGCCGGGTCCTTGAGGTCTGTTCTGCTTTTACCTGGGGCAATTTTCTTCATAATAGCAATTAGGGAGCTGTGTTTTCGATTTGTAATGAAAACAGTGTTGACAATTCAGGGATATTTTTCTTATTGTTGAGCAGATCTTACTCAGACTCAAGGCCTTTTCTGCTCCTTACCTCATCCCACCAGTGAGTGGGCTGGGGGTGCACAGAGCTGAGAGGGGACACCAGTGGGACAGTTGACCCTGGATGACCCAAGGGACATCCCATACCATAGGATACAATTCTCAGCAATCTGGGAGAAGAAGGAACAGGAGGACATTCAGAGCAGTATTGTTTAACTTCCCAAGTCACTGTTACATGTGCTGGAGCCCAGCTTTCCTGGGCATGGCCAAACACCTGCTCGTGGGAAGCGGGGAATTAATTTTTTTTTTTTGCTTTGCTTTGCTTTGCATGCGCAGCTTTTGCTTCCACTATTAAACTGTTCATCTCAACACACAAGTTTTCTCACTTTTCAAATTCTCTCCCCATTCCCACCAGGGTGGAGTGAGTGAGAGGCTGTGTAGGGCTGAGTTGCTGGCTGGGATTAAACCATGACAAGGTTTTAAATGCACAGCAACACAGAAAAAAATGTGCAACACTCTGACCACTGTGAAGGTGCTGTTGGTCAGTGCATTCCCTGATTTGTGCAGCGCAAGAACCAGTTGTTGTCTCAAAGATTCCCTCTCTGATACCAGCCAAAGCAGATGCTTCGGGAAGAGAGTAAAAAGCAGACTCCCATTTTACAACCATGTGCAGTTCAGGGACTTCCTGAAAAGGTGGAGTTGGTATATTAATAACCCTCAATCTCTCTTCCTCAATAAGCCTGCTTGAAGGGGTGCTTTTGAAGCCACATCAGCTTTTAGTTCCCACAAAACACTGTGGCAGGAAGTTCCAAAGTTTAACTACAGGCATGAAGAGTCATTTCCTTCCTTTTCCTTTGAGCTTGCCTCTCTCACTTAAAATCACTGCTTCCTTCTTCTTTTATTGGAAAGTGCAATTCAATGAAAATGCAAAATCAATCTCGTCACCTTCTGCATGATGTTCATGATGTTATAGATTATCCTAGTCATCTCCTAAATTGAAGAAATAACTTATTTAGCTCTCCCTTACATTGAATAGTTATGTACTTCTTATCAGCCTTTTAATCCTTTGAATCCTTTGTCATCTGTGGTTTCCTTTTCAAGTGAGAGGAGCCATAGATTTATATATTTATATAATAATAATAACAATAATAATAATATAATTAATAGTCTCTGTTTTGAGCTCTGTCCCATATTCTGGCAATTCCCAACATTTGATTTGCTTTATTGACTGTTACAATATGTTTAGCTGATATTTTCATGGAACTATTTGTTACCGCCCCAACTTTTCAAACCTTTTGGCCAGCTCAGAGCGACGTGTGAGCTGAGGGCTGCTTTTCCCCTCAGGCATCATTTCTCTGTCCAATTACTGAAATTCTGCAATTCTTTCCAATTTTTAATCATCTTTAATACCCAGAGTACTTTCGTATCATGACTAAACCTCGTCACTTCACTGTTTACTCCTTTCCAGTTCATGAATGAGTTTGTAAGCAAACAGCAGATATCTCCAGGGGACACCTCTGCTGATCAGCCTCTACCACAAGACTTGACCATGAGCTCCCACTCTCTGTTTCCTGTTTTTTTAATTCATTCCTTTTCTGTTCATCCTGGGGCCTTTCCATTTACGCCTTGACTTTCCTTAAAAGCCTTTGGTGAGAGATGCTGTCTGCAGTTCTCAGGAAATACAAGCTGGTTATATCAACAGGATATCCTTTATCCAAAAGCTTGTTGACACCTTCAGAGAACTCCAGGGACTGTGGCAGGACTTCCCTTTCTAAAAGCTATTCCAACTTCCACAGCGCATCACAATTACTTCTGCATCCAATAATTCCTTTCCTTTTTTTTGCTGCTTCCTACAAAGCAGCAGCACAATACCAACCTGCTCTTCAGCTTCTTATGCTGTTCAAGAGATGACAGCTCATGTTAAGCTGAAGGGCTTGGACTAAGGTGCTCCCACTGGATCTGCATTTTCCAGACTGTGACTTTCAGGCCCCGGAACTGCAGGAGTTGGGATATTTTTTTCCAGAGTTTCCTTCCAGCGTTTATTGTTGGTTTTGGTCAGGTATAAAAGTGAGTGCACAACACTCAAAGAGCATAATGGTTTCCCCATGTCAGGATTCCTCTACCTACCACAAAATCTTATATGCAAAATTCCCTGCTGTAGTCACTCCTTTCCACATTGTCAGAACTGAAAGATGAGCACTGGCTTCCCTTCGTTTGTACCTTCAAGGGAGAGGAAATCCCTCTTTCTCACCAAGTCCTCTAAAACCTGGGGGTGGAGAGTCCTGCCAGCCAGGGGAGGAAACAGCAGGCAAGTTGGTTGCTGGAAGCTGCTGGTTGCAGTCAGTCCCCAGGGAATGAGGTTATTTACAGTGTGCTAGAATGAGTCTGTGCAGTGAATCAGGAGCACAGTCACAGCTCCCAGGGAGACAAACCTCTCCCTCCCTTTTCAGAGGGAATTTCATGCAGATGACAGTCTGGTTTCATCAAATAAGCCAATATGAATTATTTCCCAATCACATCTGTGACGATTTTTGGTTTTGAGGGTGCATATTCATCAATCAATTTATCTGCACTGATTACCTGGCTAAACCATTTTAGCAGTCTCATACTGTCCTTCTTGGGGTGGTGTGGTTATGACTTCTTTAAATTTTGGAAAATATTGAAAGCAAAATAAATGATGGAGAAAGAACAGCTGCTAAACAGCTCAGAAAGGTCATTTCCTCAAAAATAAACCAGAGAAAGGCAAACAAGCATGCTTCCTTCCCATGAGGAGTACATCTCATCCCTCTTTATGTTTGAACAATTTTTGAATGAAGGGAAATACCAGCACATTTGAGATTTGAATTGACTTCAGAGATCTTTCTGGACTCCTGAGCTGCCCAAAGAATGTATTGCTGTGAGCCTTTTCCCAAAATCCATTCCCACATATTGCACTGAGCTGCCATCATCAAGCTGACCTGCCTGGGAAGCCTGAAGAGGTGTAAAGATTTTAGCAGACACCAACTGCAATGACTCATGCTAGGGTGCTCTGCTGGCAGGAACACAAAGGTGCAGGAAGCAAACCTTGGTCAGGCTGAGTAATCCAGGTGAGCACAAACACAGCACCTGAAGGCAGGTACGTGCTGGGTGTGATGCACAGGGCTGTGCAACCCTTGTGTCCTTGGAGGGATGACCTCAGGGGTCTGTGTAATGGCTGCCCAGTCCTGTGGCTGTGAACCACTGCCTGCATTAAGGGAATCACATCCTCCTTGCCCACCATTCCTTTTGTTTTTCTCCCAGCCCAGGGGTGCTCTGATTACCAATTCAAGAACCCTCTGGTTTGTCCCAGAGGTTCCTGAGATCAGGGCAGATATGGGAGACTGAGGAGGAGATGGAGTATGAAGGTTGGCAGACCTCAGGACTCGCTTTATTTCTTATCTCATTCCCTTAAGAAGGGCAAAGGTAGCCTGATACTATCTGATTTACCATCTCCTGAAGAAGAAAAGAGACTGCATTTGTTGAAACAAATTATTTTTCAAACAAATTATTTTTCAAACAAATTTCAATACCTCACTTCTCACACTGGAACTGAAGGGCAGCTGCTACAGGATACGCAGCTCCATAGGGGTTATGTACTGCCAAGAAGGATGTCCGGCTCCCTGATGCTGTCCCTGACCCCAACATGCATCCCACAACTTCCCTTTCACCTCACTGCTATGTCCCTGACTGTGCCAGTCCATGGAGCTAAACCAGCACAGAGCCCTCCAGGTTTTGTGCCACAGAAGGTTTTTTGCTGGTGCAGTTCCCAGCACCAGCATGCAGCAGGATCAAAACATAGGACTCAGTGGAAATATGCAGCCTGGTGAGCCTGACCATCCTTTCCAACAACACGTACTTGCTAATTAGGATCACAAATATGATTAAATCTCACTCTCATCCTCCTAATAACACTGTGCCATGCAGAGAACAGAAGTGGATGCCAGGGAAGAAGCAAAGGGCTGTAAAGGGAAGGAACATGCAGTCATGAATGACTGTGAGAATTAATTTCCACCATAAAATATGGCTCATAATATGAAATGTCTGTGAACCATCTCACAACCTTGTCCTCTAGCATTTAATTTTAAAAGTATTAGTTATGACTTGACATCACCTGAAAGAAGGCAAATGCCTCACTGCACAGCCTGACAGGCAAAGCTGCAACCAGGGGAACCTGCAATCCCATTAAGGTGTGGAAGCACGAGGACCACCACAGATAAAAGAGAAAATGAAGGGCACCAGGTGAAGCTCCTGATGGCAACAGGTACCAGCATGTGGCTTAGTCATGGGCACAGTGTCGTAGTTTGCTAGACAGGAAGGAGGGAGAATTTCCCCTGTCTGGAAGTGAAGGGACAAGGGGAATATCTGCCTGAAAGTTTTCTAGAAGCTTTACCTATTTCTTGAGCCCATGGAGACAAGTGGAGAAAGGGCAGATGTTAGAGAGGAATCCGAAGGAGAAGGGTCTGCAGTGCTCTCGTGGCTCCCAGCAACAGCTTGTGCTGCTGCAGGTGTTGATGCAGAAAGCAAAGCATGCCAAATCAGTGTGCAAACTAGGAGGTGACAGGGACACATCTGCTGCCTGAAAAACAGACCTGGAGGGACAGAAAGGGTTGTGAGCAGCTGGATGTGTGAGCACATATCATATTGATTAGTGACCGGGCTCCTGGAACCGTCACAGCTGCAGCACAAATTACCGAGAGGCACTTCAGTGAAGAGAAAAGCAGTAACGAGACCTTTGGAAATACCATCAGAAGATGGTTATTTCTAAATTGCTGCTGAAACCAAGTCCTATTGTTTGCATAAATTACACTGGCCTGAAGCAGAAAGTTCAGAAGCTGCCAAGGGCAAAGCCACACACTTGTGAGCTCACAAGAGCTTGCCAGTCCCATGGAGTTAAGCTGATCCAATCATGGACAGGAAAGATCTAAAGGAAAGCCAGAGTGTGGGAAGAAGGTGCATCAGAGGACCTGCTTCCCTGGTGCTGAGCCAAGGTCTTTGTGTAGTGACAAGAAACACCTCCAGGAGAGCAACATGGCCTAATCCTTTGTGTAACAGACATTGTGCATCCTTTACATGCAGCCCAGTGCATCAATGGTGTTATTCTGCTCCCAGCAGTACTGCAGGAGACCACTCAATGCAGAAACACTTTGACAATCAAATCATCCCACAAAATAGGAGGCTTGCTGCCATTTTCAGACATGCCACTAAAACTCCACTCAATCCCCTAACCTGTGTTTAAAAAGAAACTATTCACGTATCTCCTGTCTACTGTTAGATTTAGGAATAATTTCTGCTGCACACTTGCATCATCCCCAAGGTATATGTGCTCTTCATAGTCACCCAGTTCTGGCTCTTTAGTAAGCTGTTATGTACTGGCATCCTCTAAACTGAACCCAGAAGTGTTTACTGGACTGAAAAAGACATCACCAGATGGCTCCAATATCAGCCTAGAAGGATTTCTGTTCTTCAACAGGCACTAAATGTGTCTGAAAAACCAGCAGGCTGCAGAGCGTCTGCATAGTCAAATCACCTCTAAGAGGCTTTGTAATTGCATTCAGTTCTGCTGTGCTGGAAAATGAGGATAATAAGCTCAATGTATTACACTTACACTGGGGCTAGACTCCATATAGAGTGGTAATAAGAAACACAGGCTGAGGTTTTGACTGCAGTTAGTGGAGCTCAGCACTTTGCTTAGTGCAAAACAAGATGCCAAGTTACCTTAGCTTCCTTGAGAGTTATAACCATGAGCTCTTAGTTCCCAAATGTCCCTGGAGATGGAGGATCACCTATTTCAGATAGAATCATAGGCTCATAGAATGGTTTGGGTTGATACTCAGTTTTTCAAATCATTAATGTTTTTGTCTTGATTTGCCCCTCTTTCATTTCTAGCTTTCATTTTCCAGCTCTGTGTTGATGAACTGTGCTGAGGAGTTTACTAAGAGTTTTCCCTACTATCCACCAAGAAGTCTTGAACACTTTTTCATGAACATCTCTGTGTATCAAGTTCTTTTCCACAAAACCTAAAAAAGACCTGGTGTTCTACTATTTTTAGTCTGTTTTTACTGCACTGGAGATGGAGATCTGGGTGGATAAGTCATTAGGAGATAAGTGAGTGAGTGAGTGGATAAGTGAGTTAATAGATACATCACTCCAGTGAGTTTCACTTTAAAGGAGTCCTTTCCCTTCATGTCATAGGCAGGCAAACATTTTCTCTCATTACTCTATCAATCTGAGCAATCCCAACATCTCCTCCTGCTGCCAACTCAGTTGTGTCAGTACGACATTCCATGGACTGCCCAATAAATCCTGCAGGGATCGATCTGGGATAATAATAACCTGACCAAACATGACTCTTTTTTTTCTTAAGCCCTTTTAACCCTCATTGACTCTACTTAGCTCAGTGCTGCCACTGAAAAATTGCACACCAGGCTGCACCAAGAGCAGAGGGGAATAAATCTGAAAGTTGGTTTCAGATTATCTTAGTGAGTCAAACAGCCATATCGTGGTATGGAAATTCCACATGGTATGGAAATGTTTTCATTTACCACTAGTCTAGGGTCAAAGAATCTGCAGCCCAACAAACTTTCACTCTGATTGTAGCTCTGTTCCAGGCACAGCTTATTTTTATGTGCCACAAAACCATCAGCAAAATTGGTCTCACCATGGAAGCAAAAGCCCAGAGAGAGATGCTGAAATCCTTCTGCAGCCCCTAGGGAGAGCAAGGCATTTTGTACAGACAACAGGACACCACAAACACCAGCCCAAGGTTGTGTGGAATGAACCAACAGGAAACACAAAACTCATGGCTGCACCAGAACATTATTAATGTCCCTTTGACCCAGCCCATTAATGATTCTAAGACCTCACCTCTGGGCAGCACATGTGCTACAAAATGGGCCCCTCCTGTCAGCCTGGCTCTAAAAGTTGCTTTCTGGGCCCCAGCACTGTGGGGGGGACTGTAGTCTTCACCAAAGCCACCCTCAGCTGGTTTGCCACCCTAAGTGCCCTCTCTGCTTTTGGTTAGGTACATTGAGAGGAATTTTTCAGAAGACTTTTCAGATCAAGCAATGACAGTCAGGATATGATTAATCTCACCTCACTTTAGCAGCTCACAAAATGCAGAGCTGGGATACAATTGGCCATCTGGCTACCAGACTCCGATCTGACTCCCAGTGCCATTTGGGCTACTCTGTGTCACCCCAGACCTCTATCCAGGGCTGGCAGGTGGGACACTGAACACACAGGACACCTGCATGTTATGCAGTGGCAACAAGCAGAGCTTTTGTCACCTTTGCTGAGGCACTTAATGTCCTTCAGGACAGAACTAAACTAAGGGTTTGGGTGCTCATGAAAGAGAAGTCATTGGCATTAAGTAGAGGGTGTTGCTCACCCAAACCATGCTGGTGTCTTATTCAGGGCACTAATTACACTCTGTGTTCAACTGACAGGTGCTTCTCACCATACTGATTGCAAAAGTGACCAGGGTGAGTTCTCAGGACCCATCCTGTAGATCCACATTCTGTCAGGTGGATTCTGGCACTGGAACAGGCCCTCCACGGGAGTGGCCACAGTACCAAGTTTGCCAGAGCTCAGGCAGTGCTTGGACAATGCTCTCAGGTACAAGGAGTGATTTTTGGGGTTGTTCTGTGTAGAGACAGGACTTGGAGTTCAATGATTCTTGTGGATCCCTTCCAGTCCAGGATATTGTACAATTCCATTATTTTATTATCTCATGTCCAGGAGTTTTTAGGATGTGATGCTGCTTAGGCAGGGTTGGCTGGACAGCAACTCCATCAAGATCATTACCTTAACCAAGGAGAATTTGCTGACTTGATCTTTGAACCTCTTAGGACACAGACTGTCACCAGCTGTGATGGCAATAAAGATGGATGTGTCTTGTAGGAGTCCTCAAAGCACTTGGCAAAGTTCACTACAGAGTGCCTTGTTTTAAACAGTTGATTAAACTGGTTTGCAAGTGCAAACTGGTTCCAGTGCAGGGCCCTCTGAGGCCTTTGGATGTCAGAGGAGGCAGTCATCTTGTCTGTTTAAATCTGTTGGTGGCTGTTACCTGACCACTGCCAGTCCAGTACTCCCAAAATTCTTACAACATGGGCCACAAGAGATTAGGATTCCTTCACACGCCTTGGCTGGAAGCTCCAGCAAAGCCTTCAGAGAAAGTCAGCCTGTGGTGCAGGAGCCACTTCTGACTCAATACTCAGAGTTCTGTCCAAGTATGGCAGTTGTGTTCTCTGGGGTTTTCACCTCTTCACATCTCCTTCTATGCTCATTTTCTCATCTGCATGGTGTAAAACACCATGGGATCTCCCAGTGCTCAGAACTGGAATGACCTTTCCATCACAGTACCTGGAGTTGCATTCCAGCCACCAGTTTGTCCCTGGAAAGTTTCATGCCAAGCTGCTCTCTGGTGCCCCACATTTCCTTCAAGCTTGTGGTATGTTTCTGTACAACACAGGCTGTAAGTCCCTGCCCAGCACAGATTATTATTACACTGACTGCATCATTCGTTTGTGTGGCTCATTCAAGACAAATCAAATAACCGGGTACTGCCTCATGCTGCAGCTTAAATTAGAAAGAAAAGACCACAAAAACAACTGCAGCGGTAGCAGAAGTGGCTATAAATAAAGCAAAATGTTTCTCTTAGAAACCTTTGTGCCACAGAGGGAAATTGTAAAAATGGTTCAGGATATTTTTGTTGCTGCTTTTTAATTTGAAATTTCATCATTGGAAGTGCTTGCAGACGTAGAGGGTTGTGCAGTGTTTTTGTTGCAGTACAGCGATTGCTAAGATTAGCACAGTAACAGATCTTTTCAGAGTAAATTGCATATAATTAATAGGAAGCAGGAGGAAAAAAGGAATAATTGTATTTAATCCAAATGTAAGTTCAGTTCTCCAAGAAGGTGGAATCAGCACTAAGGTGACGCTGAAGATGGGCCTGTTCCTTTCTGTTCTGTTCAGCTGGATAGTGAGCAACAATTAAGTGCCCCTATTTCAAATTCTCATTTCCAATTTATTTCAGCAAAGTGCAGGGATGTTCAAGATGGAATTTCTTTTATGCCTTTCCTAGCAACGGTGGAATTTATTGGTTTGTGCTTCTGGCTTGTCTCCCATCCAATGTCAAAACAAGTTAATGCTTTAAAACAACATTTCCCTGAGAAAGAGCTGTAAAAAATCTGCACAACACAACTTACATTTTGGCCAAATCCTTTTGGAGGTCATGGTTAATAGGGGACCTAGGTGTCCAGCAGGCTGAGAGAGGTGTTTCTTCCCTTCTCCTCTGCCCTTGTGAAACCCCACCTGGAGCACTGCATTCAGCTCCACGGTCCCCATTCAAGGAGATACTGACCTGTTGGAGTGAGTCCAGAGGGGGCCACAAAAATGATCAGAGGTCTGGAGCCTCTCTGCTCTGGAGACAGCCTGAGAGAGAGAGGGTTGTTCAGCCTGGAGAGAGATGGTTCTGGGGAGATCTTAGAGCCCTTCCAGTATGTAAAGGGAACTTATACAAGAGAGGGGGAGAGATTTTTTTTACACAGACAAATAGTGATGAGGCAATGGAGAAGGCCTTTAAATGAAAAGTGGAGACATTTGCATAAGATCCTGGGAAGAAATTCTTTCTTCCCAGGCACTGGTACATGTTGCCCAGGGAAAGTGTGGATGCTCCATCCCTGGAAGTGTTCAAGGCCAGGTTGGATGGGGCTTGGAGCAACCTGGGATAGTTGAAGGTGTCCCTGCCCATGGCAGTGGGGTTAGAACAAGATGATCTGTAAGTTCCCTTCCAACCCAAAGCATTTGATGATCCTGTGACCTGTGCTGAAACTTCACAACATGCTGCCTGATGAGCTTCCATCTTCCCTCCCAATGAAGCACCCAAATTTCCCAGTGGATCATTGTGTGCAGCAATATGGAGGGACAGGTCCACACAGCCGCCTCACTCAACACAGCTCTTTACATCCCCACACTGACATTCCTCCCTGAAGCTGCTACAGCATCCCAATATTGCCAGATGTACAGCTCAATAAAAGTACCAAAATAAATCACTGCAGCCAAGGTTTCACTTAGCTGCTGTTATTAATCATTAGCAATAGCTATTGCTAATTAATGTCATTACGCATCATGACTATTTATCACAATCTGCTGATGCAAGACATATTGTCTCTCGCAGATAAGGAAGAAGAAGAAAGCAAGTGAGCAATAACTAAACTTGAAAATTATAATGGGCAGCGTTGGAAAATTCACATTGCATGCTTCATGCTAAAAGACATGAGACAATCAATGGTCCCTGCCCTGGTCCCTGCCCAGCTGCCTCTCAGCTGCCATTTGCCATCATCCCACGAAAACTGAGCATACAGATTTAATATATTACTTAGTAAATGACATTTTTTGATGAGACAAACTCTTAAACCAAGGGAGAATGGGACTTCAATTATACTGTCTCATCCATGGCACTACATAGCTCCCCATTCCCTCCCTAAGAACACCCCAATGCTGTCTTTACGTGAATGTCTTTCAAAAAGGGTTAAATGCTTCAGTTCCAATACATGCTGGTGGACTGTATTCAAAAATCACTGAGGAAGTGCCCATGACCTTTGCCAGGTAGAAGGTGCAATTAGCTGACCCTACAGATTGTTTAACCTATAAAGTTTACAAAATGCAATGGTGTAGCAAATCATAAAGTGCTCGGTCATTAGGATATGTTTGTCATTAGGATTTAAACACTCATTAATCACTTTCTTTTTTTCATTATAAGGAAGGAAAGGGAGATTTCCTTCATTTTATAGTTTAATCTCAAGTGAATTTTAAATACAAGAATAGAATCAATTCTGTAGCTTGCAAGATTGATTTGTCCCAGACCTGAATTTGCAATATTTCCCGTTAAGCAGGCAGTCAGAGCTGCAAGCACTGCAGCACTCCTGGTTTCCCCGCAGCACAGGAGAAACCTCACACACAACCTGCAGCTACCTGCCTTCACTCTGATGGACATGGACATTGCCTGCTCAGCAATGAAATCTCTAAGCAGGAAGCTCTTGGCAGTGTTTATACAGCAATTCCCTGCAGCAGAAACCTCACAAAGGCACAGGGCAAAGGGCAGGACATATCTGCTAGCTTTGGGTGCACAGACTTCGGAGTAATGGGGTCCCGGGGACGGTCGTGGGGAGGAGGAGTCAGCCCTCGGACACGAGGGATTTCTGCTGCATGTTCGGCTGGCCACGTCTCCATCTGCTACGGAGGCAGGGCTGTTGGTCACAGTGGTGAGCTCATTAAAATGAGATCAATAGAGATTTAATCTAATGCTGAGGATTACTCGAAGTGGAATGCTCAATTAAGTGTGGAGAAAAAAAAATGTAACTCATCAAATGAATTGCCAGCTGATTTCCCTGCTTTATTTAGAATTTAGCCCAATATCGAGGAGGGTTGATAAGCTAAAGCAGAGCTGTGAAAAAACAGTTGATGCTGGGGGTAGCGGTCACCAAACACCAGTTAAATGTGCCACATCATTACTCACACATTTTGCAGTGAACTGCACAGGTACATAGAGTTTTGCTGGGATTATGTACTTCCAATTTCCACTTCTGTTCACACCAGTGACTCTAAAAATATTTGAAAGCTGCCAAGGTGAGGATTTGCATAAACAGGATTTGCTATGGCTTTTGGAAAATTGGAAGAGTTAAGTGCAGTGAGTGCTACAAAACTTGTCTTTTCTTTGCAGTTCTTCTGTAATCCAGCCCATTTCTCCCTCTCTGCTTCTCCACCCCCAAAACTGAAAATGCTGCCACCTCCCCAGCTCCTTCACCTCTCTGAGCAGCAGCCACACAGGGACAAAGAGGATTCTGTTTTGAATGAAACATTTTATTCTCAAGGCATGAAAACGTGGGACCAGGCAGAAAGCCAAGAAGCAAGAAAAGAGAAACATATTCATTAATTAAAACAAGCATTGCTTACTTTGAACTATGAAAATCATGTTACGAAAAAATGGAGCAATGAGTTCCTGGCTTCTGGAAGAGAAGCCAGCCCAGCCCCAGCCCCACCAAGCTGCATTGCTGCAGGAGCAGGGAGGAGCACTGGATGCATTCCCCAAACTCCATAATTGGCAAGCACGGGGTCCCTGTGCCGCTCACAGAGAGAATTCATCCCGACACGAACAGCTCTATAGCCCTTTGGCACAATATCACAGCAGTTTTTTCTTCCAGAAAGTCACATTTAATCTTTGCCCAGACATTTCAAGGCAGAGCTGTCTTATTTCTCCCATTAGGGCAGGACACCTTCCCACGCCATTCCCTGAAGTCAGAGTTTTTGGGATCACAGCAGGATGAGGTCCAGCCAGTCACAACCCCCCTCATGAGTCTTCTTCTCTTCCTCTAAGAGCCTCACCATCCTTAAGGTTTATGTTTGCCTCTAAAAAGCTCAGTAATTTGCCATCCTGAATATTCTGCCCAAGCTCCCACACTCTGCCCCCATCTTCCTGACCAGGGAGGTTGAAAACACCCTGAGGCTGCCCATTGTGGGCAGCAGATGAAGCAATACTGCCTTTGAGGTTCTCCATGTTCCTTTTTGTCCTGGGTGGGAAAGGCCAAGCACAGAGTTGTCTTCTGCTGCTGGTTGCCTCATACCCATGGCCCTGTTTCTTTTCTATTTATCACTGTTGTTATCACTAGTTATCAGTATTGTTGTAATCTCTATTTATCTGTGGTTTGGGGTGTGCAGCAGGAGTTTTCCTCCTGCTCCCCCCATGCTGTTCCACATACTTAAGAGGGAGTTTGTTTTCTAGAGTGGATCATGATGGGCATAAGAGTAGGAAAGCCCAAGCAGTACCTGTGGCTATAGATTCCGTGAAACAGCTGATTTTGGTATGTTTTGTTGCAATTCCCCAACTGGAAACAACACTTTTGCAGACTGGGAACAATACTTTTGCAGACCTCCAGCAGCAATCTGTCCTCTGTCCTTCTCTTTCTGCAAAGTTTTTCTAGAACTTCTGACAAAGCTTCTTTGAACTCAGAGGGACAAGAGCCACACTGGCACTGGGGGGTTGCATTACCCCATCTGGCCCCAAACTGATCAAAATGCCTGTGGTATTTGTAGGCTCTCCTGACATTGCCCACAGGAGCCTCTCAGGTGATCCTGCAGAGAAGACACTGTCTTCATCCAGGATTATAATGCATAAGATGCTCAGATCATCACTCCACATCAATGTCTCTATAGTAAAATGACAGAACAGCACAAAAAAAACCCTAAACCAGCTGTTATAGGGTGAAACAGAGAGATCTGATAGAAATTCCCTCCAAAGTCTTCTCATGTGTTTATATGGAGGAAGAGCATCCTGTAACTGTGGGGTACAGCATCCTGCCTTGTCCTGGCACTGCTGATGTCATGGGACCTGCTGAGCCTTGAGAGGAGCCAGCAAGGACAGTGAACCTACAACAAGAGTTTCAGTGGCAAAAATGTTCCCCACCAATGCTTCTGGTGTCTGCACATTAGCAATATTTTGTAAAGTCTGGGCTTAAAGCTCCAAATAAGGGTGACATTTGAAACACACAAAAAAATCCTACATTTCTTAACTCTAAGCTCCTTAACCCCACAATGAACACACTCCACATGCCAGCAGGTGTGATATTTTCTGTGGCATAAATAGACATGCAAATGGAATTTATCAGGACCTACTACAGGGTGCAAGGCAGAAAGCTTGAGGGACTCACTAATTAAGTGATGGTGACTACAAAACCCAGAAGGCTTTAACTTTGTATAAATAAAGCAGATAAATTCAAAGCAAGCAGTACTCCCTGGAAAAATGGATAAATTATGAGGAAAAAAACCACAGTGTGATTTATATATAGTATAGATTTGTATGCTTGGGTTTTTTACAGTCATAAATTCAAGACTTTCTGTGATATTCTGGCAATGTTTTGTCTCAGGGTCATTTTGAGGCTGTTAAGGACAGGGAGTGCCCAGTTTTGATGAAATTTGAAGTGGAAGTGGAGGGTTGCTGCTGCAATTCTACCCTGACCATGCTGTCACCTTGCAGTGGCCAAAGAGAATCGGCACCAGCCCCACTGACTGTGTGATGACTGGAAAGTGCCAGGATCAATATCCTTGTACACAAACACCACTGTGGCTCAACACTCCTTTGGGTAGCTGAGGCTTCCATTCACCTTGTCTTTGCTAATGCCAGCAGAAGGGGAAGCTTTGGGAGATGAAGAAAAATGCTCAGGCCAGGGCATTTTCATGGAGAAGAATAATCTGGAACTGCTGCAGAATCTGGCAAGTCTGCACAGCCCCAAGCACCCTGCATTGTCCCTGGTCATGCAACTCTTTAAAAACAAGCAACTTTTTGCAATTATTTGCTGGCACTCCATGAAAAGCAATGCCTCCTCCAATTCTTTCTTTTTGCGTTTTTATATTGAAACCAGGCATTAAAAAAAATCCATTTCTATTTGAAACAGGACATGAGGACAGTTTTTTTCCCTGTGTGGCAATTTTTTTCTTGCAATTTGATCCTGGGGACAGCCTATTCTTCTCCAGGACCTGAACAATGAAGGTTTCAGACAAAGGCAGCTCACACAGCTGAGGAAAGGATGCTCGAGGTCAGGGCTCCTCCCTTAACCCCTGGTGAGGTCAGTGGGATGGGCTGTTCTGGTCCTGCTTTCCTGGCTGAGATTTGACAGGGAGCTGTCTCGCCAAGCCCCAGGGTGGGAATTCCAAGGTCTCCTGCAAGATGGAGTTCACAGTGCTCTCAGACCTGTGGGGTTCAGCCCCTTTTGCTGCAGAGAGGTCACTTCCACCAAGGTCAGCTCTGTGCTGAGGGTCTCCCTCCATCGCTCTCATTTGACTCCTCTGTAAAAGTAATTTTTAAGCCACAGTTTAGACTTCCTGGTTCTGTTGGGATTTTCAAACATTTTCTAAGCCAAATCCACCCATTTAGGAAAACACACACATACAGAAATGCACAAATATATATTTTGTATGCAGCTCTGGAACACTTAACATTTTTTTCCCCTTGCTTTGGACTCCATGCCCCTCTTTAACATGGAAAACCCATTTGTCTACCTCACTGGATACTGAGTGGATAAATACATTAACCACTTTGAAGCACATTGGCCTCTTTTTTTCCCAGTCAGAGCATCAGCATATCTGCACCTCAGCCAGACTCCGGAAAATCAGTGAACCACATAAACCACAACACCATGGGGAGACTGAAGTGAGCTAATGCTCAGTTCATACAAACCACGTGGTTATTGAAACTCAGGAAAAAGAAATTGATGATGGAGCCAGGTAAAATGGACACATTTTAGTGAATTTGTGTAGTTAGACTCCTATTTTCCCTGGCAAGGCAAGACACAAATGGCAGAGACTGTCATTGCTCTCTCTATATTTATTTCCTCCCTGTCACTCTGCCAGGGCCAAAATGCCTTTTTTTTGTTGTTGTTGGAAACTTTGTCTCTTCCATCCAAAGGGTTGTGCCTGGTGCCGCCTCCTGCAGCTCTGGAGCCTTCCTGCCTCGATTTTAGAGGTGCAGACATTTTCATAAAACAGTAGTGAGCAAAATCCCCAAAACAGCCACCACAAGCAGACACATTTCCTTCTGCCATGTAACTTGGGAGGTTGCACTCCC
This sequence comes from Anthoscopus minutus, assembly GCA_013399455.1. Taxonomy (NCBI): domain Eukaryota; kingdom Metazoa; phylum Chordata; class Aves; order Passeriformes; family Paridae; genus Anthoscopus; species Anthoscopus minutus. Next base: position 63,901 of record VWYI01034746.1, on the reverse strand, counting down.
ACTTACACTTTCAGGACAATCATTTCAGTCCCTGGAATCTTCCACAGTGGGAATTCAGCAGGAGCTAAAGACAGGTCTGTCATTTTCTAAGATCACGGGATTCAGGTGTGTAACAGAGCAGATTCTTGTGGTTTCAGCTAGCATCAACTTACTCTGAAATCTGGATGTTGATGCCTCACAGGGGAGTTTTTGACTAAAGGAACAACCCAACATTAGGCATCACTTAGCTAGGGGTGGCTGTGCCATTACTTGTAGATAAAATCCTAAACGCTTTCAGCTTGCACTTAAATGGCAGATAACAGAAGTCCAAAATGGTAGAAAAATTAAGGATTGTAAGCCTTTAATATGAGAAGAATTTTTACCCCAGTTTCCGAGTGTACAAGCCTGAAGGTATGCATTTATGCTATTGAAGTTGAGGGGAAAATTCCTTTGATGGTAGAAACAGAGATGCCTTCAAACTCATACACCAAGAAATCTCAGTGCTCTTGACTTAAAAAGAGTGTGTCTGGAGCATGATCCTGCAGTTCACCATGGAGGCATATGGAGATGCCCTGTCTTTGTCCCTGGCAAAGAGGCTGAGCCTTTCACCTGCAGCACTGTTTGATATAAATATCCATTTTGTGGCAGCAGAAGTAACCTACAAGCACTGGAGTGGTTCCATCTCAGCTTGGGACTCCCTCCTTACCTCTTAAATTTGTGTACAGCTGGAGGCCAAACTGGAAGTATCCCATTCCCAGTGAGCTGCTATTACAAAACCATGTTTATTTTTTATCCACTGTGTTTGCAAGTGGGACATTTTGGTTCTTCCCTTCGGTATATTTAGCATATTTTTACTGCTGTGACAGAAAGGAGTTCACTATCACCAATGCATCAAAAATCAAGTCAGCACTGGTGGGTTTGTTATCTTCTGGTAATGTCTGTGTGAAGAATGCAAGAGAAATCCTGACTCCCTGAGCAAAAAAAAGCCCATTCCTTTCTGCAAGGACAGTTCTCCCAGTGCCTCTTTTTGATGGTTATGGCCCCAAAGCAGGTGACAGCTGAGCAGACAAGCACAGGGCTTCATTTCTCTCTTCAGAACAGAATGTGAAATGCAGTCACTTCTGCTGGTTGGGGGCTGCCCGTTACTCCTAAACTTTATAAAAACCTTCTCAACTGGAGCCAGCTTCCCCTTTGATGTGGTGCTGCTTTCATTAGTACTTGTTCAAGGTGAATACCTGATTAGCTATGGGGAGCTGGAGGGGTTTATTCTTCCCCTTTTCTTTCAACTTTCATAACACTTACTACAGACAAAAGAGTCCCTGTGCCCTTCCCATGTTAGAAATAAAACAAGTGGTGCTAGGCCAGAGTAAGTAAGTTTGTCCATGTCTGGTGCTAACATGAATAAAATTGCACAGACACAGCTGAACTTTTTGTGCAGTTTTTTTTTCCATGCTGGATTTTGTGATGTTTTCTGTCTTTTGGGGCTCTTCTTTCTCTCAAATCCAGGGCAGAATGGCTGGGAACAAGCATTTCAGTGCCCCTCAGCTCAGTGGCTCTTCTGCCTGAGGACCATGAGGGATTTCTGAATGCACAAGGTCTTACTGCAGGTCTGAATTCTACACCTGTAGGAACTGAGCTCTGGTAGGTGGATGAGTTTCAGCAAGGTCAAGTCTCTTTCTTCTAGTTTTCTGAAACAGACCTATCAACCCACTGGGAAATAGCCTTTCCGAAATGCCAGAGAGATCCTAAATATCTTTTTATCCCTCCTTTCCCTGGGAAAGCACTGTAGTAAGAGACAGCTTATCCAGTATTTATATATGAGTTCAAGAAAAGGGCTGTAATTTGAGGAAGAAAAGATTAGAAAGCTTTTTTTACCAGAGAACTCCTAAGAAATAAAGTCTTCTGACCCCTTGCAAAAACTTCGCAAATTTCTCTCTTTGATTTCCTTCATGATTTTAAGACAGAAGACACAGTAGCAAGTACTCAGAGGCTCATGGAGATGCTACAAGCTGTTGACTGAATTTCAGGCCAGTTTAGACATCATTCCTTCTGCCTTTCCAGAGCCCATCAATGTCTCATTCTAGATAAACTCAATTATTGGTGCAAAGGGAAAGAAATTTTCTCCTGCTTTGGAATCATAATGTAACCATAACAGCAAGCTCTTAAAGAGCCACTGTGCGCAGGAAATGCCATTTTGCTCTTTAAAATACCGTGTTACAGCCAGGCAATGGATATATGGGAAGGTAGTGACTTGCCTGTTGCCATTCAGCAGAGCTAGATGAAGATACAAGTCCCCTGAGGTGAATGTAGTGGCATAGCAAAAGATAGCTTTACATAAAACCTCCAGCCTTTTCCACAATATTTTGCCATTTCACAGTATTTCTGATTTTGAACTTATTTTTCCTACTCTCCTAGTAACATGCCAGGACTCCAGGACCCAAAATCCCCATCTACTGCCTCTTAACATGGGGTTTGACAGCTCATGAAGCTCCATACAAAAGCAGAGAGCCTGTTTCTCAAGCGTATCTTGCTAGAGCCAGCCTCACCCAGCAGCCTGCTGAGTCTGCTCCCTGTGGCAGACAATGCTGCATCATTCCAGGAAACAACGTGGAACACTGAATAAACTTTGTATAATCAAATATCACCAGTTCTTACCAGCATCTCACAGATTCAGAGATTTCTTAAAGGAAGGAAGAACCATAGCTCAATTCCAAGAGTGCACAGCACAATCTCCTCCTCTAGCCTTGTTCCTAACCCAGTTACCTGGTGCTTCCCCACAAAGCACACAGGCACAGATGGGATGTCACCCCTTGGCTTCCTTTGGATAAACTAACCACACAGAGCTCCTACATCTGGCTACAAAGCATTTCTGGTGGTCTTTGGGGTTCTACAACTTCTCTCTTTCACCAACACCAGCTCATCTCAGTCTTCAACCTTTTCTAAACCTGAATATACAAATGGGATGCAGAATTTCAGCCATCAAAGGCTAAAATTCCCCCTGAACTGCCCCCTCACAGCTTTCCCTGGCAGTGTGAGGATAGCATAGCTTTGCACCAGTCCACTTTAATGTAGATTTTATTTGTCCAAATCAGTTTATTAAGTCATTTATCTCACACTGAGTGACATCCTGCCTTTTTATCAGGATGGGATTTTAATCAAAATTGCCCCCTCTCATCACTGCGAAATCAAGGTGGCTGGTCAGCTGTTAAAATCCTCTTATAGAATGCCCAACTTTCATACTTTTTATGCTGCTTCAATTCTAGGAAATTATCTCTTTGGAGCTACCCAATATATTCATTACTGTGCCGGTCCATCCTCTGCCTCTATTGAAACAGAGTCCCAGCCATATGTTCCTCAGATACCATCAGCTTCCAACCAATCTGTCAGAAAGGAATCTGAAATACTGTTATCTAGTGTTGGGTGAAATATCTCCTAGGCTAGAAAATTATCACACATCATTTGAGGAACTTCAAAGAGATTTATTTCTGGTTATATGAGACTTACAGCATACATCTTTATGATTGAAATCTCCCATTACCCGGTATTTCTTCCCATTTATTACGGATAAAAGATCCAGGAGCAGCTCACCTCTTAATGTGAACCCATGGTCTGTAATCCCCTTTACAGGCACCACACACTCACCTCTTACTATATCCCCCCCCCAGCTTTGATAGTAACAGCTTTAATACCTCTGCATTTAACACTAAATGGCTCATGGTCTCTTTTCCTTTCTCTTTCCACCTTTTCTCTTGGGCACACACTGATGTTCACACATAGGTTGTAGTCAGCAGTTTTAATGCTCCCATCATACAAATCAGCCTCCTCTCACTCCATTTCGGCAATTATCTCCAATTTATTTTAATTAACAAACATTTGCAATTCTGTCATTGTCAGAAACATGAAGAATGAAGGAGCAAAGTGTTCATACAGCCACTGGAAATTAAACAATTTGCTTGTGGCCTCAACGGATAAAACAAACCTGCCTGTGGCATTTTGGAAGATGCTTTTAGGCAAACCACTTCCTCTGCCCTGCTGTACCAGGCAGTGTGATTGAAGAGTGCTATTAAACATTGTCAGTCAGACATCTGGAGAGTAATAAGTAAAATTCATAGGAGAAATAGGATAAAAGTAGAGAGCTGCAGGGGACTCTACAGCATCTGCAGAAGCCATTCAGAGCCAACCTTCTGAGTATCCTGCTCGGAGGAAAACCCTTTGCCTTTGTTTAGGCCTCGTCAGGAAAGGATGTTTATAGGCTGTGTCTTTTAAAGTACACCATGACTGAGTCAGAGTGTGTGTTTACATTTGGTTGTTGGGTGTTTTAAATATCAGCACAAAGTCCAAAGAATAAATCACTACAATGAGAAAATAAGGCAATGCAACCTGGTACTGATGCGACAAATTTTAGTGCTGCAAATCTGATGGGCAGCAGGACAAGTCAGTGCTTGGTGATACACCTGGTGCAGTGGTTTTGCTCACAAAGCTGAGCCCTGACAGGTCCTTGGGATTTAGGGGCAGAAAAACAGACATCGTGGTATCAAACAACATCTTATCAATGGCAGCTTTTTGGTCCAGGGAGATGTACACAGGCCAGAGAGGAGGTGTAGCAGTAATTGCTCCAGGCATAGGAGGCAGCCATTCTGGAAGTAACCAAAACTTCCTCAAAGTCTCCAGAAACACTCTTCATAACTACAGAAGGGAATGGGACCAGTTCAAACAAGCACTACACCAGATACTGGTATCTCTCTCTGGTGGAGAGTAGTTCTCTCTTGGCAGAGCAAAGCATCTTTGAAATCCTCAACCTGACCAGGAGGAGTTAGACATCAGAAAAAAGTTCTTCACTGAAAGAATGATTGGGCACTGGAATCATCTCCCCAGGGAGGTAGTGGAGCCACCATCCCTGGATATATTTTATAAAAGACTAGACATAGCACTCAGCACCATGGTTTAGTTGATAAGGAGGTGTTCGGTCATAGGCTGGACTTGATGATCTCAAAGGTCTCTTCCAAGCTAGTTCATTCTATGATTCTGTGATTCTGTAAAATCTTACTGCAATTCATGGAATCATAAAACAGTTTGGTTTGGAAGGGACTTTTAAAGTTCATCCAGTGCAATCTACCTGCAATGAGCAGCGACATCAACTAGATCAGGTTCCTTAGAGCCTTGTCCAACCCAGCCTTGAATGTTTCCATGGATGAGGGATCCACCACCTCTCTGGGAAACATTATCTGTGTTTCATCTCCCTCTGAGTAAAGAATTTCTTCCTCATAACTAATATCTCCATTTTTTTCTAACGAGCTTCCAAGAGCCTGGGCTCGTCACAAAAGAAATAGGTCTCAACTTAGTGGAGAGGCTTGGACATTGTGAAACCTAAATGAATGGGCAGCAGAAACAGGTAAGAGGTGAAGTCTTTAAATAAGCTGGCCTACTGTTTTCATCAGGAGGGCGTTGTGTGCTGTTTACAATTACTTCCTTCTGTTATGTTTGCTTTATTCTGTATTTTTATACACTGCTGATATGGTGGAGCCCTTCCAAAAATGGATGTTAAAATGTCAAAAGGAAGAGAGGCTCTGCTGAAACCTTTCTAAATCACTAGGACTTTCTAAATCAGTAGAGCCAGGAAGCAGGGAAGCCATAGGCACTCCTGTTTGTGCACAAATTCCAGCCCCAAAGTGCTGGCTCCAGAAGCTGCATTTTAGCTAATCGTGGAATTAAACCCATAATGGTTCATCACAGCTTTAAGCAGGTGCACTTTTAGCAAGGCTAGTAATTGCCCTGAGAGAGCTGCAGCCCAAAAAACCTAAGGGAGTCCAAATCTCTCTGTGAGGCACTAGCACTCAGTACTAATTCACACAGAAGACCTTTTTTTGTTTGTTTTTAACATGAATACTGTCCTTGGCATCCTATAAGACATGCTACATTCCCATGGAGATAAATGGAGGTTTGTTGCAGCTTTGACTGGTCTCTTGTCAGACACACAGCATCTAATTCACTGCAGTATTTCTACTTGTCCTGCTCTGGTTGGAAGTATATACTCCCACCATTACACTGCTCCTTCTAGCTGGGAGAGTTCAGATCTTTGATTGCTTTATCTTCTGTAAAGCAAATAAAAGGGGGATGGAGCTGCAGATTGGCATGTGGCTCAGCCCCAAGGCTGAGTCAACATATCTTAAGGGACCTTTTTGTTTATATAGAATGGTATTGTGGGGTTTCCCCACAGGGAGCACCCAATCTCTCTCCCTGGGTGCTTCTCTCATCCCAGCCTGCAACTCTCCCGTAAGTGTCTACATCTGGATTTGGTTTATGATTTAATCACAGAGGAGAAGCAGGTTCAGGAAGGATGTGGTTCATCTTAGCTTAAGTTTGGCACTGAATGCTTGGGTGAACTGCCCCTGGGATGAATCTTTGCCATCATCAGTGAAAAGGGGAACCCAGCTGCTCACATGGGGTTATTCTCATTGTAGGCCTCACTTTTAGGTTAGATCTGAGGAAAAATGTAGAGACCTGGCCTCTGATTGTCCTTGATGAGCTGGGAAAGGCTCTCAGACACAGCACATAAAACACTTCCCTTCCCACAGCTTTCTCGTCTCTTGTCAGTGAGAAGACAACATTTATATTCACACAGCATTCAGTACAAGACACCCCCACCCCATTTCATCCTTGGACACTGCTCTAGTAAAAATAATAAACAGCTGAATGTGGTGGTGGGGCCTGGGAATGATTCCAGCTCTCAGTTAAAGGACAGACCCAGTTATTCCATGATGAATAACAACATTTACAGAAGGCCTTTCACCATGAGGTGCTTCACAAATTATAAACATACATTGCCACATCACAGAACGGGTGAAACAGCCAACTTCAAAGTCTCAGCTGGGAAAATCCCACAGCCAGCCCAGTGCAGGGAGACAGCCACCTGCCAGATAGCAAAGGGCAAGGCAGTCCTACACACAGGACTGCTGCTAGACTGGAAGCACATCCAAGCTGCAAAGTAGACCACAGCATCAGCTTTCTTCTCTCTGGAATTATCTGTATGGTCTTTAAATGCCTATGTTTAAACAATGTCACTCCCTCAGTGCCAAAGTTGAAACCATCTGTATTTTATTGTGTTTCAACATGTCTGTAAGGTCCATGTGATTGTTCACCTTTATTTCCTCTCCAAACAAATGTTCCTCTCCACTTCCCTCACATGTGCTTGTGCCAGCCACAAATGACTGCGGGTTGCTGCAACTCTACAACAGTGCAAAGACCCAAAGGAGAAACTAAAAACATGCATAAAAGATGTATAAAAATGATAGCTAAAGGAATCTTAAAAAAGATGACTCAGGAGTTTTAACTGAGAGTGTATCAGGAAAATTCAGCTGCCACAACTTGCTATTACATGTTCAAAAACCTGAGAGAGTGAAAGAACCTGAACATGGAAGTCAAGAGTGCACCCCAAGGGTGGGTAAGGAAGATCCTCAAGCTGCCTGTGTCCTGAGGATCCAGCACCTCCCCTCTGACAGCCGGTGTGGGACTGAAATGTGCACATTTCTTGACATCACTGACCATCACTGACCACCCATGTGTTTAGCCATCTGTCTTCAGGGGCCTGGAGAGGGATCAGCAAATGGAACCTCACACTCCTATTAAGTGACATTTTTACAGAGGAATCACAGGATAGAAAGTTTGTAAAAAGCCAGTAATCGAGAAAGAAACCTCAACATCCAAAGGGTATCCTTTAGTTTGCATCCACCAGTTTATATTGGGACTTTCTGCTTTCTAGACAGCTCGCTGCCTGTCCCAGTGAAGATCAAGAGGCTTCAGAGCTGGTGGTAAGCACAGAAGCTTTGGAACTGGGATTTTTCCCTCCATTTTAGGTAGCACAACACAGGTTCATTCATTCTCAACTGGAACAGACTGAATCAGCAGATGGATGAGAGAGTAGCAGGACAGCATTGTTATTTCTTTATTATTCTCCACTCAGAAGTAAATGGGGAAAATTTAAATATTTGGATGCAACTGTCCAAGGAAAAATGCAGGTCATGCAAAAATAAATGGTTCTCAAGAGTGTAGTTTATGAGAGTACAAAGTAATTACAGGAATTATGGGAATATTATATGGGAACCCTCAAATCTGAGACATCTAGAAACCATCTGACCACTTTCTTCTCCTTCCCAGTTATCCCAGTGCTCTGACTGCACAGTTAATTCTGCAAAGCCAGGTTTGGTTTCAGAGTGAATAATGATTACCAATAGCAACCATTTTTTTTCAATCCATTCTAGAGATCAGGGAAGGAGAAAAAAATGCAGCTCTGCTTCATGATTCCTGCTCACAGCAGGGCTGGACTTTTGGAATACCATCAGGAGCTACAGGTGTAGCAAGATCACCATGAGAGGATTTGTTCCATGTCCCAAGTGACCCACCTGCTCATCCCTTCTGAGGTGACCTTCCTTTTCTTTTCTGTTATTTATATCAATGAACTCCTCCCCAAAGAGTTTGCTGAGTGATAAGAACTCAGGTCATCCATTACCCACCTTGTGTTGTGTGGCTGCTGTGGTTGGAATGAGATTTGCATGTGGTCAGACACATGGTCCTGCAATCACAGCTTCCCCTAATTGCATATTAGTATGAATCAAAGCCTGGCTGCAGAGGTGTTGCCTTCCTATTTCATCCCTGTAATGGTTTCTGTTCTGGCTGCTGCTGAAGAAAAATGCCTGCTTTGGAAAAAAACTGAACCTGAAAGTGTTATTGGGCTTCACCACAAATGAGTCGGTTTTAGGCAGAGCCAGTTCCCAGTGCAACAGCCTTGACCTTGCTGAGTTAAGCTCCTTGTGCCAGTGTGTCCTGTTTTCTCATGGTCTTTGGAACTTTATATTGAAGTCATATACAAGCACAAAATCAGAATTTAGGTACACTAAGAAACATTGAAATGATAAATAGGTATGGAATACTGAAAAGGCATCTCTAGAGTCTGTCCTCAGTGTACTACAGACAGTGTAGAAGACATGATTATGCATTCATGTGCCAACAAGTGAGACCACGTGATGCCTAGACATTATTTCATTAGCATCCTGTTCATTCTCAAATCTAAATCCAGATAACAATTTTTTCATTTTAATTTTGTGTGTATACATAATTTGTTTATTGTCTACCTTTATGTCAAGTGAAGACATTCAAGGCTGCTGCAAACATATGAATTTCATTCCTGCAGCAGATAAGCAAATTCTACAGGTCCTTTCTCTGGGTTCAAACAGTGTCTTCGAAAAGGGCAATTGTTTAAATTATTCTCTTTGCACCCAAGGAAATCAATGAATTTGTGCTGACCATACCACTTACGGGTCACTAAAATATGTACCATAACCTAAACCCTACTCCTTCCTTCTCTATCAGGGCAAATACATTAGGAGCATATCATGTGAGATGCTGCTATAGTTGGAGAAAGGAAAGACAATCTGATTAATCCAATTCCCTGATAAAAATCACACTGAACACCCTGGGGGAAGAAGACAAACATCCTGTCTCAAAGTTTCATTCCACCCATGTTGCCCTCCAAATGCTGGAGAACTCACTGAGGGGCTGCACTTTGTTGATATCTGAATTGAAGGCTGAGGTTACCTCCAACACGCCAGAATTTTATATTTTTAAAACCTTCAGCTTACAAATCCTTTACGGAATTACAAACAAGAGGCTCTCTGGCTACAAAGGGGTGGCCCAGAGCCAAGAGCAAGGCTGTGGGGGCAAAAATAAATCTTATAACACTGTGCTGGTGTTCCCACCCTACTGCAGATACCCAAATGTGGCATTGTAACACCATATCTCCCATTATCCCAGTTTTAATGCAGCTCAGGGGAGTTTTGTTCTAGATTTTAAGTCTGACTGATGAGGGAATTGATGTTGGGCATCAACAAAATTTTGATGAAGTAACTGAAACAATACAAAACCCCTGCAAAACACATTAAATGGATGAAGAATTGGCTAACTTCAGATCTTAAATATTATTATAAGCAGAGAAATTTTCTTAGAGTGGGTGTGTGTTTGGAGAGATCCCATAGGGACTCCTTCTTGGCTCTACACTATTGTATTTTATCAACAACTTAGGAAAAAAACCCTTTAAATCATTATCAACAAATTTTTCAGATGAAAAAGGCTGGGGAAGTGGTCAAAAGAAGGAACCCAAGTCACTGATACCAACGGGTAGTTGGCAATCTCAAGGTAAGCAAGTACAACCAAGTTAAGCCACAACACTGGAGAAAGAAGATACTTGACTGGTAGGGGCTGCAGTGGTTCTACACTGTAAAGTCATGACCAAAAAAGGGTTGCAAGTCATGGTGAGTAATCAGCTGTCCATGAGCTGACCTAATCTTTGTATGTATAAGCAGAGGAAATCCAGGGAGAAGAGGGTGATAATGTTGTCTGGGTATTCCTCGTCTCCTGAAACTGCTGCCAACCCATTGTGCCCTGCTCTTGCATCCACAAAGCAAGTGGGAGGCCGAAAAGCTGGATACCATTCAAGAAAGAGTCACAAAAATGTACATAAGTCTACAAAAGATGACTTGCAGGGAGAGATTTAAGGAGCTTGGTCCATTTAGCTCATCAAAAGAAAGCTAAAGGGTGATGGGACATTGATCCAAGAACCTCCAGGGAGAAATTCAGTATCAGCTGTCTTTAGTCTCATGGAATGTTCCATGCCACCAGCCTTGCACTGAGTTCCCACACTAGGTGCACACCTTGGCCGTGTCCTGACACCTTAGCAGGGGGACACATTGACCTTTTTCTCAAAGACTCCGGGTGCCTGCTCCAACCAGAGCTATAGCACACTCTAACAGGTCCCCTCAACTGGTTCAGCCAGGGACCAGGAGCCTGTTGCACACCAGATTTTCAGTGTGAATGTGGCCAAAGAATTTGGGGCTGGGATCCTCCAGCTCTGTTTTCATTCTGTGGTTTTTGTCTCTGTTCTGATCCCGGTGCCAAAGAAATGTTGCATTGTTTGAGAGATGTGAATCTGGTGGCATAGCTTGTCTCAGGACAAGCACTCCAAAACTCTCATCTGATCTCTGAAGAGAGAAGCTAAACCAGAATATAGAGATCACAGGCTCAGACAGAGAACTGCTGTGCCATTTCCCAAAAAATCCAGGCAGGATTATGCACTGACCATCTTGAGCAAGAGAAAAGGGAAAAAGCTGGAGCGCAGCAACACTTTGGAACACTGTACATGAGAAAGACATTAAAAATAAGTTATTTACTGAGCCCATATCTCAGCAGCATTTATTTCCCTCATCCTACCTGCCCCTTTTGGAGTCCTCTTATCCCATCATTTCAAAGGCCAGTAGCCAAACACGACAGTTACACAAAGGTCAGACGGGTGGTTCACATCAGGATGACTCCATCTGGCTGCAGATCCTGCCTGCAGTGCAGTCCCTCCCTTTGTGTGGGGTTTTTTTTTCTCAACTCTACTGGGAGATGGCTGGAAGCACAATGAGGGGGGAAAAAAACCAAAAACGGTGAATATGTAACAGGAACGATTTGTTCTTGGATTTAGGGCTGTCCTCAGACAATATGTAAGACAATGTTTAAGTGAAATATTATTTGACTAATGAACCCTACAAGGATTGGTGTAATTAATTAATGCCTGGAAGTGATATACAGGGTTTTGGAGAAGTTGGAAGTGGGTGGAACAGAGTGGGATTACGACAGTAGCTGAGAAAAGCCCACACCGTTGGAGGTAGCTTTTCATAGGAGAACAAATGTGAAGAAAGTACGTGCTGAAGAACAAGCTGGATCCTTTAGCACACTTTAAAAGTGTCTTTAACACATTATAAGAATGTGCTAAAAACAGTGTTCCTGTATTTTGCAAGCTGCATATTTTTAATTGCAGCAAATTACTGACTTGCACAAGCTTTAGACAGCTCTGCTGAACCTCATGCTGTTATACTTAAGAGCAATTGCATGAACTATTTAAATATTCAAACACTGGTGAATAAACAAGTATTGTTCTGTAGTAACTTCTCAAGAAATTGTTGTTTCTTCAAGTTGAACCTTGTGCTGACTGTAAAGATAACTTTCTTATGGCACTGCTAAAAACTTATGTGCAAGTGCAAGATATAATTTGAGGACTTTTTCCTTGATTGCCCACTCAGCTGAATCCTACACAACTGCTGCATTCCAAAAGGGCAAAATTGGAGCTGTTTGTTTATTTTCTCTGCAGTGGGAAAACGAAGCTTTCCAGGGAGGAGCAACTGCAGCTGAAATGAATTCAGCATCACAATGGCAAAACAAGAAGTGCATTCATGTAGCAGCACGTTCGAGTGTGTGTGCTTGAGCCCCTCCGCAGCGTGGTTGCTATGGCGTCTGTGGGTGGTGGTGGAGATGACAGGAGATTCTCAGCAGAAATGCCAAACCACGCTTTAATATATCTCATACTGACCTGCTATTAATTCAGTGGCTGCTCTTTTATCATAAAAGAAAAGAAAAAAAAACCAGCTCAACTTTCACTTCCAGAATGGATGTGAAATTCAAACCAGCGGTGGCTGAGGGGGTGTAAATCGCATGACAGAAACTTTAAAGGTTGGGTTTTTTTGTTGCTGGGGCTTTCTGAAACCATAGAAGGATTGTAAGGAAATGAGAATAAGCTGATAGACACATTAAAAAGTATGACTGTGCACTTGCCCATGGATTTTGCCATAAAATCTAATGATTGTGAGAAATGTACATTAGCTGAAATACGAGGTTTTAATTCCCTGTGAGTTTTTCCTAGGCAGATGACAAACCAGTAGCAGAGCTGGATATTTCTTTGGTCCCATTCTCTTTATTTACAAAAATGTAAGTTTCTTTTCCTTGATCTGGAGAAGAATCAATAAAAAAAATGTAAGTCTTCGTCATTTTCCTTGGGACTATGTTTACCATCTTTGTGCCAGAGGCTGGGACTTCTTTTTCAGCTCCATGGAAGCTGTTTTCCATCTATGTGCCCTGCACATGCCTTTGTTTGGGCAGGGACAGACAGAGTTTTGTGTAATTTCAATTCTGTGTTTCTTTATCAAAGATGACTGGCTACTTAACAGTTACATTAATTCTAACACAGCTCCACACCAGTCTTGTGTATTGAAACACAATTATATAGGAAGCAGAAGGAACAGATTTGTTTTCTCCTACAGGTTAGCCCCACATGAGCATCCTGTGTGTACCATTCTAGTGGCTGATGGCTTCATGCTTATTGGGAGGTGACACCCTTCCTGCAGGCACACACTTATGGAACTGCTCTGGAGGCTGATATCAACAGGAATTCAGGTTCTACTGCCACTGGGATCTTCCCAGGAGAGCAGCCTGCCTTAAACTTAGGCTTCTCCAATGCCTGTGAGAGGCTGTTGTGTGGTCAAAAGTGGGAGAAGGACATTGGTGCTGTTTGTCCTGGGGAGCAAAACCACACCACAAACCAGCTCAGCAAAGGATGTGAAACCAGCTCAGAGGTGCCAAGGCTTATCCTGTCTTTCCCTGCATTGTTTCCTGCCCAGGAGATCCTGACTGAGGTCACAGCCCAAGATTGGCCCATTTCCATCAGCCCCCAATCCTTGAGCCAGCCTTAGCAGGGAATACTGGGGCCATTGACAGGGAGCACATGGGCTCACTGCACACAGGCAGCCAGGGATTCTCATTCTGTACAAGCATTTCAGTTCATCTGCCTTTTTCATTCAGGAGCATTAACCTACAGTCTAATACAATTATGTACTATATGCTTTTAAATTTTTAATTAGTTACATGTACTCAAGAGCAAATGGTACCCTTTTCCCCTGATACATACATAGAACACCTCTCAGACTTAATGGGGTTTACATGGGTTTATCAAGTGATAATAAAAGCCTAAGCATTGGCTTCTGCTGACATTTTCTGGGTAATTCCTGCTCTCAGCACACAGGGAGTGTACCTAGGCACTATTAAGGGCAATGTTAACGAGAAGAAAAAACATTTAAGGTTAATGCTTGGTTTACCCATGTTACATACGTGGTTCTTTGGGAAGTGTTGTGACAAATCCCACAGAAGGAAGCAAATCAAAGGAGAAACTGATTTAAAAGTTATGGGTGGGTGTTTTCTCCCCTGCAAAGGGCACCTCTGTACACTGAAACATCTGGGTGAGTGTCTGTAGGAGGCTGCAGGAGCAGAGCGGGTGGCTGCATGCAGCACCTCACTCTTGCTCTGGGGGATACTTGAAGGAGATAACAGCAGCTGGGCTGCTTTGAGCTATTTTCACATGCCTCCACTCTCTTGTCAGGCAGGCATGAAGCAACAAGTCCTTCAGTGCTACCTCAGCATTCCTTGGGGCTGGAAATGGGGTTTATACCCAAACAGTGGGGCTTACCTCTCCCAGCTTCAGCTCTTTGCACCACAGGTGCCTCCCATGTCTCTAAAGCCTTCTTGTCCTTAAAGCATCTAAAGTCCTACCCCCAATACTAAGAAAATTATTGCACCTAAAGTTCAGTGACAGCAATTCCACCTGAACTGTGCACAAGTGTCCTTGACTTCTCCATGATTTCTAGCTACAAAGCCATGACCTGTTTTTACCTCTGGAAGTGCCTTGGTCTTTAATGGTGAGAAGAAACTGCTAAAAACGGGTGTGGACAAGGTGTGTCTCACTCCTGTTCTGTCCAGGCAGCTTTGGGACAAGAAGGACTACATCATAAACTGGGTTACTGAGACACAGCCATTACCACAATTGCTCAAAACATTTTAAAAGCTTTTTATAATACCAACAATTGTTAATGCTTTGGGGGCTGAATTTTGCATTAAGAACTTACTTTCTGTCAAAGTTTCTCCCTCAACACACAGAAACACACAGCCTGGATGTATTTTCTATGCAGATCCTGTGCAGAGTCTAAATGTTGTTCTCCCAGCCATTTCTGATGTGCCATAGCAGATGTGACTTACAGAATCATCAAATGGTTTGGTTTGGTAGGGATCTTCAAGATCATCCAGTTCCAAGCCCCTGCCTGTGGCAGGGGCATCTTCCACTAGACCAGGACTTTCAAAGAGGCAGCAGGATGGGAAGGGAGCATGGAAACACAAACAAATTTATTCACTGTTCATACAAATTCTAGCCACATGCTTAACCACCTCCCAGAGAAAATCAGATTGGTGTTAGCAACACCACGCTTTTATTGGAAAAATTGAACAGGAAAACGTCCGCAGTGCATGACTGCTCCAGGCTGAACTGCTCTTGGACTGGTGCTGAAAACTGATCTCCCCAAGCACCCCACAGCCAAGGGGGACACACATTTATTGTGCCACCATAACACAGCTCCGTGGAAGAGCCATGTGATCTGCTGCCTTTTATCCAGTGGCTGAAATAAAATAGAAGAGGACTGGGGGTTTTTTAAACTTTCATATTGGAAAACTTGCCTGTTCCAAGGGGAATGTGGTGCAGGCTCAGCTGCAAGCAAATACAGCCAGAGGCATCCCACACACATACCAGCACATACACAGGGAGCCATACACAATATGCAAACACCCTGAAATCCCAAACAAATATCTTGAAAATCACTTGTGCTCCAGAGGGAACAAGGGGCCTGCCCACACACAGAATTAACAAGTTAATTAGTGTTTAAATATTGCCTTGCAAGCTCTGCCACTATTACTGCTTCAGTGAGCGTAAAACTAACAAGAAGTGACTGGTGGAAGAAGAATGACTCTGGTTTTCAATATGCTCTGATAAATGATGAAAATCATGCAGGTAAACTGTGCATGGTTTTTATTACAGCCTTGCTGTAGCATGATTGGGAACTGAGGGAAATGCTTCTTTTTAAAAGCATATTCTTCTTGATCTAGCGGTGACCTTTTAATATGTTCGGGTCCCTGCAGGGGACACAAAGGTACTTGTGGTCTTCTGTAAAAAAGTATGAGGAAAAAAAGGCCTTCAAGATGACATAAGAGCAAGGATCAGCTAAGGGGAAATAAATTTTCACCCTCTGATGCATTCACCAGACTTGATGACTTATTCATTTTGATACATTCCCCTATGTGACCTCATGGTGGAATGGGGTTTGTTGGCTCTGCCGGGAAGACTCACCTGGAGCTAGAGGAGATTGGGGTATCTCTGATACAGATGTGGGCAGTGAATTACTGCTTACCCCTTCCTGCACTTGTTTTAATATTTACCCACTTGGGAAGAAAGCTGTGATTTTTTTGAGTACCACCAGCTGAGGTAGTGCTGGGAGAATCAGAGATGTGCATGGCACCCTGCTGAGGTTTTTTTTGTTGTTGTTGTTTTGTTGTGTTGTTGTTGTTTTTTTTTAGTTTTTAATAGAATAGAATAAGATACTTCAGTTGGAGGGGACCTACAATGGACATCTAGTCCAGCCACCTGACCAATACAGGGTTGTCCAAATTTTAAAGCATATCTTAAGAACATTGTCTGAAGTTTTTTAACTCTCTGGTTTTTAATTTACCCTTAGTTTGACAAGCTTGTAGGTTGCCTCTGAAGCAACCTTTTGCACCACTTGTGCTGTGAGTATGTGAGCTGTACATTTTTTTCCAGGCCTTTGGGGAATGAGTTATAATTTAGGTGCTTCTGCTTCCAGAAACATGACTAGCAAGTCAAAATGCAAAGTCCTTGAATACTGCGTTTTAAAAAAGCATGAGCAGTGAAGGGATTGTAGGCTGAAGCACTCTGTGACCAGAATATGTGCTTACTGAGCTATGAGTCTGGCAAATAGTTTTTCCACAGGACCAAGGCTTTATGGAAACATGCATCAAGGAGGGAGAGGGAAAACATGACCACTTTAGTGCCTAGCAATTGCTGCCTGCATTACAGTGGTGACAGCCCAACACTTCACAGTTTGCCCCTCTTGAGGACTAATAAATGGTTTGATTTCATGTGAGATCCTTTGTCTAGAGAAGTTCCTTTGTATCCACAAGAATCAGATCAATGTTCTGAGCACAGCTGCAGCAAGGCAGCTGGCTGCCATCAGGACACATTAATTCACCTCTCAGTGTTCTCCAGCTTTGACACCAACTCTTTTTCTGACCTTGAACGAGGCGTTTTATCCATTCAGGTACCTCCTGATGTGCCTGCAGATGGGAATCCTTCCTTCTTTCAGTGACTGCTATCCATTAGCTGAACATGGACCTCTAATGTGCTTTGAGCTCTTCAGATGACATATCACAGTAGTGCAGGTGTTATTGAAACATGCAGGTAGAAGCATGGAAAAAGCCTTTCTGGAAATGACTCTCACAGCCTCGATTGCCTCTGTGCAATTGTCCTCGGCACATTCTGGACACAAAGGTCCGAGCGTGTTTTTTTTCTTTTAGGCATGAAGAAGGGGATCAGCAATGTGAATATGGCCCAGAAAGCAAATCATGTCCTGGGCTGCATCAAAAGCAGCATGGCCTGAGTGAGGGAGGTGATTCTGCCCCTCTGCTCTGCTCTGGTCAGACCCCACCAGCAGAGCTTCATCCAGCCCTGGGGCCCAGCACAGGGAGGACATGGAGCTGTTGGAGCCAGTCCAGTGCAGCCCACAAAGATGATCAGAGGGATGGAACAGCTCTGCTGTGAGGAAAGGCTGAGAGAACTGGGATTGTTCAGCCTGGAGAAGACTTTGGGGTGACCTAATTCTGGCCTTCCAGTACATGAATGAGCCTGCAGGAAAGATGAAGAGAGATTATTTACAAGTGCATAGAGTGTCAGGACAAGGAGGAATGGCTTCAGGCTGAAAGAAGGCAGGTTTACATTGGATATTAGGAAAAAGTTCTTCACTGTGAGAGACATGGAACAGGTTGCCCTGAGAAGCTGTGGCTGCCCCAGCTCTGGAAGTGTTCAAGGCCAGGATGGATGGGACTTTGAGCAACGTGGTTTAATGCAGTATGTCCCTGCCCCTGGCAGGGGGATTTGGATCTGGATGATCTTGAAGGTCCCTTCTAAACCAAACCATTCTGTGAACCTATGATTCTGTGCATAGTCCTTAATTTTATTAGAAAACCGTTCATCCCTTTAACCATAAGACAAAAACTAAATAAATGGAAATAAACCTCAAGGATTTTCTCCTCTCTTCTGGTTTACACAACCAATATGCACACTTGTGGGTACTTACCTTCCAACTTTTAATTATATTTAACAATTGTATAAGGTCAAGAAACCAATATGGGTTTTTTGCCAGACAGGCTCCAGAACCCAGTTCCCAACCCAGTCCCCTCAAGCATATTTACTGACACTATTACAGTGCACAGGGCTGGAGTGAAAAGCCAGAAATGAGATCACTTTAATTGATTATTGCTTTTGAGGATTTAACATTTCCAAACTCTGTCCCAAAGGACTGTGCTATTAGGAAGCTGCAGGCTGAGAACCCCAAGGGTGCAAAACGTATCTGCCACAGCAAATGACCCCAGCTCTATCCAAGGGCAGGAACAGGAGAAAAGAAGGGAAGAAGAAAAGAACTGTTTAACCTGGAAGCTGAGGGAAAAGGCAAACACAGCAGCACAGACAGACTGTCTCATAGCTGAACTCCAGCTCAGTATCAGGCTCATGCCATGAGGTGGCTGATGGCAGCAGGACACTGCACTGATGATTTATGAGCTTCCTTTTAGTCCCATCATTCAGGATGGCCCCAATGTATGTGCTGCCAAACTTTTGTCAGGATACATCCCCAATCCCGAGTATTTCGTCACAAAAAATTAATAATGGGTGCTAAATAGTATTTATTGGAAATAAATAGCATTTATTGTAAATTGAATAATAAATATGAATAAAAGTAGAAGATTAAAGGCTTGTTCCTTAGTTGGAATGAACAGGGGCAGCTCTGCTCACTTCTGTGGCCACACTATGGCAATGAAGGATTTGGTTCAGATAAAATTAAGCACCAAAAAAATGACTTGATTTTCTTTTCCTCTAGGAGTATCATTAGCTCCTTCCTTAGTCCTTTCTTCCAAAATTCTGCTGAAGAAGAGAGGAAAATGGATGAGTCATTGCAAAGCTGGAAATATTTGGCCAGTCTAACAGAGTAAAAGCCATTCTCCTATAGAATCTCTTCCTCTGTGGGCTCACTGCAGTTTATTTTAGCTCATGAATGAATGTATCAAGTTGTCTCTTGAAATTCAAGACAAATACTTTAATTCAGAATGAAAAGGCAAAATAATGAAGGATTGTTGCTCCATGTGCTTAAAAATAAACATCATCAAGCCTGTATTTAAGGATGCCAGATATTCCACAGGTGACTTTCCGGTAATTCCAATACTTGACACTACAGCTGCAGCATAAGAAACACAACAGAAGCCTAAATTCCTCATTTATTGTGGTCAATAGTCATGCATTTGTGTTATTTTTCTAAGGGGACATTGTTCAGCACAGTAGCTTAAAAATAACACTCCTATTGCTATTGAATTTGTTCTTACCCATTTTTGTTTCCTGTGAAGCTTTTCTCAGGCAGAGGCTAACTGAAGTGGGGCAGGGACTGGATCAATCCACAGAAAAACAAGTGCTGAGGACTTTCTCCTAATATCTGCTAGATATAAATAAAACTACTGAAACTTCTCTCCAGCCCTAGAGAAACAGTGTAGTCTGCACTGCAGGGACATCACAGATAAACTTGAAATTCCAGAAGCTCCTCTGCCAAACTTCATGTATGTAAAATTTACTTTTCTACCTTTCCACAATACATTGCTTTCAAATAGCTCAACCCCATTAAAGGAACTTGTATAAGAGAGCAACCCTGTGCACAAAAATATTAAACTTCTTTTGGGATACAATTACCTAAGAAAAACATAAATAATTGCTTTGAAACTTTTCAACTCACAAAGAGAAATCCAAAGGTAAGAGTGAATACACACATTTATGATCAAAATAACAACTGGAAAATTAATAACTATTTTTATTATTAAATTTTTGTAAAAGAGGAGTACTAATTTATACCATGAATAGTTTTAAATTGAAAGAGAGAAGGTTTAGATTGGACATTAGGAAGAAATGAAGAATGAAGTAAAGAAATCCTTTACTCAGAGAGTAGTGAGGCCTTGGCAGAGGTTGCCTGTGGATGCCTCTTCCCTGTAAGTGTTCAAAGACAGTTTGGATGGGGTTTGGAACAACCTGGGATAGTGAAAGGTGTCTTAGCCCACGGCAGAGGAGTTCAAACTGGACAATCTTGAAAGCCCCTTCCAACCCAAACCATTCCATGATTCCATGGTTTTATGAATGTGTACCTCTATGGACAAGAATTTGCATTTTAAGCACAAGATCTTCCAAATGTCTTAACAGAATTTTTATTACATATTTATACATATTTTGTAACGTATTTATTGATTCTCTTTATTACATTTTAGTCACATTAATCTGATTTAAATAATAATGTAAGACAATACTTAACAGGAGCATGAAGAAATCTCTACACTTGCAGCACCTGCTTGGTAAATAAACAAAGCAGCTCAACCTGCAACTAACTCAACATAAACAGATTTTTTAAAAAGTCTGACGCAGGAGCTGATCTAGCAACATCAAAACAAAACAGTAAGAAAATCTTTGCTTCTCTGTTACACACAGCTCCAGTCCCTCACTGAAACTGTAGGAGGGTTTTTATTAGGATACAGAAAAGATGGTTGGGAAAACAACAACTGTAGGAAGAAAGAGAAAAAATCTGGCTTCTACACTTTGTTTTCAGTGTTCAGAAGCTTCAACCTCTTCTCTGAACCTGTCGTTATTGTAACCCCTGGTGTCTTCCCATAGGATCACACTGCTATGCCAATTTTGTGGACTAGAAACTGAGGCATCAAAACGCTGAATGAGATTAAAAATGACATGAAGTTCAGAGCAGATAAAAAGACCTAACACTGCATTGCTGGTTCTGACTTGTAAACAATGTGACAGTTAAAATCCTGTATATTTGTTATGCTGAGAAGTAATACTCTTATAAAGTTAATATTGTGATGTGTAAAAAACATGTTGCTAAATAAGAGGGTAACATTTCAAGAACAGAGGGAGAGAAATATTTCAAGAACAAATTCTGATTAAAAGCTGTATTATAGAAGATACATCTGCTGGCAATTCACTTTTCTATGCCTAATGGTGATGTTTATGCAAGAATGTTATATTGCCCCAAAGAGCAAAATTTCAGTGCAAACTGAAATGTACCTGGCAGGATGAGATGATCTTTCAGGTCCTTTCCAACCCTAAACAAGCTATGAGTCTGTGATAAAATCAAACCACAGGTCTTCTCTCTCACTTTTTTTTGGTGTGCAATATTTTCCCTACAAAGTAAATAAACTCAGGTGAGGTATTGAGGAAGTCAGATACAAAGGCATTTCACAGAACACCTCGGAAAATTGTTGTGCCTGTACTGAGAGAACCAGGGCAGAACTGTATGTAAAATGGAAAAGAAAACTATGTCTTCTAAACATACCAGCTATGGTTTTTAGCTCCTTACTTTATCTGGTCCAGAGACTGTCTTGAAAAACTTTGTTTTACTGCAAGAGCAGTATCTTTTTTCTGCAGAATCCTAAGTAAGAATAAATGATCAATTTTTAATTAGGCAACTGAAGAGCTCAAGAAAATTACAATGTTCTTTTATTCCATTTTTATTCCAGCTGTCAAAGCAGCACAGGATGAACAAATTAGAGGAATGAGAGAAATCTTTCTACATGCTGGCTGACTTTAATTTATGAGGTCATTGTTTCAGTGGTTCCCAAGTAATGATTTCATGTGGACAGCAGGGACTCTATGCAGCCAGTGTAAAATGAACTCACACAGGTCAACAGCATCTCTCCTATAACTTAGGGTAACTCTTTTTGCCAAGAGGGAAGTGTAATGAAGGAGGATTTTCTCTGAAATGGGACAGAGGACAGGAGCACTCACCCCTGAGAGCTGGAGTGAGGCTTTTTCCAAGGGCATGTACTAAGAGGAACAAGGGAGATTGGCTTCAAACTGACAAATGAATTTGTACTTAGCACAGATGAACAGACAGAGACCAGAAAATAAAGAAAACATTGTAAGGATCAATATTCATATACACTCCAAATCATTCACTAAGTGGGAGGTTGATCAGCAATGACCACTAATTCCCATAGAAAATAGTCTCTCTACTTAATGTTCTTGAGACTGTGTTTGAAACCACACTTTCAGAAGATGACTCTCTGCTATCTAAAATGTCACTTGAGGTGTCCAAAAGAATTGCAGAAAGGCTTTCATTAGGCTGTTTGCTCAGGTGTTGGAAAAAACGTGAGAGAAAAAAAAAGACAAGTTTTCTCAGATGTGTAACCATTGCAACCTTTTAGCTGATGGACATTCAGAATATTAGCTCAAATTGCCATATATGGAGAAAGCTTAACATAGGCTTAAAAATAAAGAAGCAGAAGTGTTCTGTCCTCCTTGCTCACTGGATTGATGTCCTGGGGGCCCAGTGGAGATGGAAGGGTTGGATCCACACACTCACATCCGACTCCTGTATGTGTGCTGAAATTTGCATTAAGTACAAGAATCCCTTTGATCAAAACATTGTGCACATTTTACACATCAAGGGGCTCTAGGAAAAGTGTAAGCTTCCAGAGCAGCTGGAGGGATTTGGGGAGTGATTGAACAGAGAACAGAGTATGATGCAACTGTCACAGTTCCTGCACAAAACTGACTTGATGTTTTAATGACGAAGAATCAGGACTGCATAAGGACAAAATACATTTTAAAAAAATAGATTTTTTGATAGCAGTTTGAATAATTAAAAATAAAAGGATCTGGGATTGGCTCAGTACTGAATGAGCTGAAAGGCTGTGTCTTTAGTGGCAAAGCCACCAAGTGCAATCCTGGAATGTAAGCCCTGGGGCTCCAATCCTGGCTGTCCCAGTAGTGTGCTCCACTGAACACCCTCCTTCCCTCCTGAGCTTTCCTGGGAACAACAGACACCACAGCTCAAGGCAGCCAAATTATAGAAAACAGCTGAATACGAGTCAAAGGATTTACATGTTTCTAAATATCCTTAAGACCTCCATTCCTTCGTGCTTCTGGGTCTCAAGAGAATGCAATTAAAAAATACATGGTTTGATTTGGCTCAGCACCAAGTTTGCGTGAGGTTTGGTTGGGAGAGAAAAAAAATCCCAAGAAGTTCACTTCACTCTTGGAAGCCAAAATAAAGTGCAAAGACTCTGAGATGGGAAGTTTGGCCCTTCAGGACAGATCATGAATTTTACTTCCCTTGCCACTGCACCAGGGTTCCACCTGAGCAGATCCTGACTTCATTCCTTCCTTGGAACCAGTCTCACTAAGCCAATGTGGGATCTTTCTTTCTAGAAATCAAAGCTACCAGTCAGGAGAGAGATTTTGTTTGGTTTTCTAGAAAGACAAATGAACTCCTGGGTCCCATAATTGCACCTGGTCATGCTGCAGGGTCAGGTAAGTGGTGTATGGTACCACTGGGGCAGTGACGTTGCAAACCCACATCAGAAAATGCAGACTAAGTACTGGGAAGACTCCCTTCATACCATGTTTTGTTTCAGCCAGTTAAATCCAGAACAGAAATTGTCTTGTTTTTGTTTTGTTTTGTTTCCCACTGGGAAATCTAGGACGTTATTACCCTGCCTCTAATTAACACATTAACATTTGCTTTGGAGGTCTTAGTTAATAACAGCAACTCATCAAGTGGGTCCCCCAGCTGCTGATTTGTTTATTTCACACCAGATTTTTTACCTGAAATTTCCTTCCTGATCCTGTGTGGGTTTACCAGTTTCCCTTGGTGCTTTTCTTAAGAATTTTTTGTGTTTTGTTTTGTTTAATAGATTAGAAAACCTTCCATTGGTGACTTTTCATTATGATCCTACTCCAGGCACTGCCTAGAAATGGTGATATAACACCTTATCTTTTTTTTTTTTTAAATTGAGAAAGAAGCAGAGTTGTATAAACATTCACATTTTGGTGCCTTTAATGGTATTAACTTTGTACTTTTCCTTCACCAATGCCAGAGTACTATGTAGACTCCTTACATATGCAGCTGACTTCTTCATCTGAGGTTGATTTAGGTGACTTAAAAAAAATAAATCCTCTTACACTGAAGGATGTTACTGTGTATTATATGAAATATTTAGCATCTTGCCATTTTCTCATCCCTCCCCCAATCCCTATTTTGTCAACACAGCTTGAAATAGCCCTGCAGTCCAGAGCTACCTGCTCATTCTGGTTCCTTCAATGAATATTTACCATCCTGCAGAAAAGTGGAGGATCCCTGGCTGCAGATGTGCTCCCCTACACAGGAAGAACTTGTTCTCTTCAGAGCCATTACCCCCAGCTCCATCACCTAATAGAAGGAAAAACAATACATGCTACACTATAATGAAATTTCCTACCTTTTTGTTTATACCAGGTTTAATATGCCCTGTAAATTAAATGAGGTAATGGCATGGACTGCTCAAATAATACCATTAGTATTAAACTAAATGTCTTCCTTCCATATTAATCATTCCATCATAAATTATAGGGGACAGATGCCTTTTCCATCTACCAACAACCTCTGTGTAGGCAGAGCAGGCAAGAAAATAATTTTACATTTCTACATAAGTTCTCAAGAATTGGAAGAAGACAAGGATCTTAGAAGACAAAGGAGCAAGTCACAACTTTAAAAAGTTTTGCTGAGTAAAGATTTGGGCTAATTACCAGAGCTTTCCCTCACTAATTTGAGAAAAATGGGATAATCAGACAGCAATAGGAAGGAGGGAAGAAAGGAGGGAAAGAAGGAAGGAGGGAGGGAAGGAGGGAAGGAGGGAGGGAAGGAGGGA
>VWYI01034746.1:18782-39087 GCA_013399455.1 Anthoscopus minutus | reverse complement strand
GAAGGAAGGAAGGAAGGAAGGAAGGAAGGAAGGAAGGAAGGAAGGAAGGAAGGAAGGAAGGGCCTTTCCCACAGGTAATTTGTTTGGATGAGGCCCTTAAGCTGGAGGGGAATAAATGGCAGAGATTTGTATGTGGGTGCCTTGTAGTGCTAACAAAAACCCAGACTATCACCCTGCTCGTGCCTCATGAGTTTCTGCTGAGATTATCAGTTTGGATAATGAAGAAACTTTTTACTGGATATCACTGCACCACCCCTTTCCCAGCTGAAAGCTCAAATCATCAGCTTTTACGGGGCTTTCTCTACATTTGACTAAAACTTGGATTACTGTAACACAAGGGAGATTCTGTCACATTTTCACCAGTCAGTACCTTGCTGAAGGCTTCTGCTTTTACAAACAATTTTCTGAAGAAGGAAAGCAACAAGAAACCAACAAAAAAAACGGTCACCAGGACCTGAAACAGAATGTTCAGGATCTCTTAGGGACTTGAGACTTTTTTTTCCATATGAAACGTGAAACTATTAGAAGATAGAACAGAATGTAAGAATCAGATTCACTGCTCTGGATTTATTCTCTCTCCTCCATAAATCATCTAAATAACTGTTTAATAGCTTTTCCACCAGTAAATTGGAGAGAATTGGTACACCAATGTTGTTCAGAGAATCTGCAGAGCATAAAGTTCTAAAAATACAGGAATAATAATTATTTATTAAAGCAAGGACATTTGAAAAAATGCCTAAATGAAGAATGTTTATTAAACCTTTATATGAAATCAACTGGACATACAATGCATGACAGAAAGTAGGTATTGCTGCTGTCCTGAATGCAAAGAATACAGCCCTGGGGAGGAGCTATTTGTTTTTAGGCCTCTTCATCCAGTGAACTATTTGTTTTTGGCAACTCAAATACTGTTTCAGCTTTCCAGTGTGAAAAATGGGGATAACTGTCTTCTTCACAAGTTTGCTCAGAGACTACAGCATTCTGACATCTTTGGGTGAAAGCAGAGACAGAGGAGAAATGATCGGTAATTTGGATCAAATACTGGGAAGGGTCATTTAGTGCAATTCCCTTCTGTTGGTAAAAACTATATAATAAAAATTTATGAAGCTCCGTTTTCCCTTTCATTTTCTGTTTCCAGTATTTATACCACCCCTTCTCTGTATATTAATCAGAATACATGCTCCTGTTTCAATCAGTCATTTCCTTCCAGTTTCACCATTCCAGTCCTTAGGAGCATTTTATTTTTCCTGTGTGTTACCATGAACAAAATTTTTATTGATGTCTCCCAACTTTCTGGTATCAGTAATTTTAATTAACACATTTCTACCTCTACCGGCATGAGCATCAATAGTGATCCCAAGACCAATAATTATAAAATAACTGAAATCATTCTTCCCTCCCTCCTTCCTTCCTTTATTTCTGCATAGTGATCCAGCTTCAGTAGAAGGGGTATAGTGTATTTGGTATCCTGTCTCCAGAATATCCAACAGCCTGCTGGTTATGTCCCAGCATTTCTGCAACAGATGGATGGGAATACTGGACTGCTGTTTAAAAGAGAGTTTCTAGGAATCATTTTTATATGGTGCTCAGTGCATTTGCATCATGCTCAGAGCTTACCTGATGGATTGGCTCCTGCAGGGGCTTGGGACATTTCAGGTGGGATTCACTCGAAAAACTGCGTTTACAATCTAGGTTCCTACTTGTTCCATGCCCCCCTTGAGTTTCCTTATGGTGCCTGGCAAGCTAATAAATGTAGGTAAGTTTAAGAGTAGGACTTGTCTTACCCTGAAGTAAACTGCCCAGATTTTATCAGTGAAACTCACGTTCCAAATACCATTGATCATATTGAGTAGTTCTCTATCAACCCTCATTAGATGCAGTCCAGGAGCTGGACTTGATGGTCCTTGTAAATCTCATCCAACACAGGATATTCTATGATTCTGTGCCCCTGCCTCCTGTTTCCAGATGCATGGTAACTTCCAGAGGTGGAAATCTGCTCCAGAGTAGGATCTGCTCAAGCTCCAGCTGCCTGGGGCAGGCAGGAGAGTAAAAACTGAGTTCAGCTGTCACGAGAGATAAGGGAAAGATTAATAGAGACATTTGAAACAGCTCTTTCCCAGAATCACAGAATCATTAATGCTGGAAAAGACCTCCAAAATCATCAAGTCCAACCTTTGAGCAAACACAACCATGTCAATAAACCACAGCACTGACTGCCACGTTCAGTCCTTTCTTGAACACCTCCAGGGATGGTGACTCCACCACCTCCCTGGGCAGTCTCTTCCAATGCTTGACGACCCTTCCCATGAAAAAATTCTTCCCAGTATCCAACATGAACCTCTCTTGCTGCAACTTGAGGCCATTTGTTGTTGTCCTGTCACTGGTTGCCTGCAGAAGAGGCCAACCCCCACATTTCATCTGCAATGTCCACCTCTGGGCTCCTCAGTACATGGAGCTCCTGGAGTGGGTTCAGCAGAGATGATGAAGAGACTGGAACATCTCTCTTTTATGAGGAAAAGCTGAGGGAGCTGGAGCTGTTCAGCCCCGAGAAGACTGAGAGGAGACCTCATCCCTGTCTGTGAGTGTCTGCAGAGAGGGCTCAGAGCAGGGACCAGGCTCTGCTCGGTGTGTCCAGCAGTGGCACAGGAGGAACAGGCAGGAACTGCTGCCCAGGAAGTTCCACCATTTCCCAGGGAGGGCGTGGAGTCTCTTTCACTGGAGATATTCCATAACTCTCTGGACACAATCCTGTGCCTGTTCTCTGGGATGACCCTGCTTGAGCAGGGATGTTGGACCAGATGGTGCCACTGTAGTGCATTCCAACCTTTCCCATTCCATAATCCTGTGATATCAGACTTACATTATTAAATACTCACAATGACTGATGCGCACTCAAACGCTGTGGTCATTTTTAAGTAAATTCCAAATACTTCCTTGAAAGAGATCATCACAGAATCACATAACGACAGACTGGGTAAGGTTGGAAGGGACCACAGTGGGTGAAAGAACACGGAATATTCTGAGTTGGATCCATAAGGATCACCGAATTCAAATTGTAATGGCCCACACGGGAAGCGAACCCACAACCTTGGCGTTATCAGCACCAGGCTCTGCCCAGAGTCATCTGGTCCGACCTCGTACTCAAGCAGGGTCATCCCAGAGCGAAGGATCTGGGATAGCCCCAGGGAGGGAGACTCCGCAACAGGAACATCCCAGTGTTAGAACAAGAGAACAACTGTGCCAGCCGGTGCCACTGAGCGAGGACAAGGGGTTAAACTTCGCCTCTTCCCGAGCAAATTCGCCAGACGCCGTCAGAACCAGCGCTGCCTCGGGGAAAGAGAGAAGCAGGGAGGGAGGGAGGGAGGGAGAGGAGAGCCCTTGAGGCGGGCGCGGGGACGGGACGCGCCTCCCCCGCTTCGCTCCCTGAGGGGCGGCACCGCCACCCCCCAGCCATGTTGGGGGGAGCAGCGGCGCATCCCATGGTGCAGCGCGCCGGGAGGGCGGGGAGAGGGGGACGGAGGGAGGGAAGGGAGGCGGAGGGAGGCGGCACTGTCCGCGCAGACCCTCCGGAGCCTTCTCCTCCTCTTCGTCCTCCTCCTCCTCCACCGCGGCTTCTCCTCTTCGCCGCGGTGCCGGAGGCGGCCGTGCCCGCAGCGCGGTAAGTGCCGGCGGCGAGCGCTGCCCGGGGAAGGGGCGGTCGAAGCGGCCCCGATTTACATCACGGGGAGGGGGTGTAGAGGGGCAGCGGCGTCTCCTTCCGTGTCCCCCGCCCCAGCCCCCGGCTCGGGGAGCGGCGGCGGCGGCTCCGCAGGGAAGGGAAGGGAAGATCGTCCCTGGTGCCGCCCGTTCCTGTGTCCCCGGGGAGGGGCTGCCGCGGACACCGGGGCGCAGGAGGCACCGCGCTGTGGGCTGGGGTCTCTCCGGGCAGAGCCGCTTCTCTCCCTGGGAAGGCAGAATGGGAAGGGGATGGAAGAGGAGGAGGCTGCAGGGAGAGGTCTTCTTGTGCCCCGCCTGCCCTGTCCCCCACCCTGGGGGATCCGGCCGCCCCCTGCGCCCTGCCCGCCCCGCAGCCCCGGCCGGTCCCACCGGATGTGTCGGGAGGCGGCGAGGTGGAGCGGGACGGTCCGTAAAGTAAACAAAGGGAAAGGGAAGGGAGGAGGAGGAGGTGTCCCTCGCTGCCGGAGCCGGACTGCCTGGCTTTGCCCCTTCCCCTCCTCAGGCGAGCGTGTAAATCCGTGGCAGCTTCTTGGAGCCGGAGCGGGAGCGCAGGGGAAGTGGTTGAGATTTCTTCTCTTTAGGGTTTGGGGCTTTTTTTAAGGTGTGTGGGCTTTGGGGGTTTATTTTTGGTTTGTTCTGGTACTGCGCTCGCTGGGACCTTGTGATCCATAGAGGATTGGAGCAGCGCTCCGCTCCCTTAACCCGAGGACGGCCCCCGGCGTCTGCAGCGGCGAAGGGGAGCGGCGTCCCCTCAGAGCGGCTCGTGTCGGCCCGGTGGTGCCACAGAAGTTGGATCACACAGAGGAGCCAGTGCACTTCTTGGAGAAATCTGATATTTTTGCGTTTTCCGGTTGTAAACTTGATTTTGGAGTACAGTAAGAATTGCAGCTGTAACAGAGAACCGTTCTCCTCAAATCCCCGCGACTAATTGTGGAGCGTATGCTGTACGGTGCCAATTCTCACATCTATTCTCTTCCCAGACCTCCTGTGCTCTGATGATGCTTTTTTGGGATAAGGTGTAGACTTTACTCTTGGATTTCCCATTCTTTCATTGTTTTCTGGCTGAAGCAGTGTTGGCTGTGTTGTTTCTGTGTTATCTGCCTGGCAGTGAGTGCTGTTCCAGTGCTCTGGGAGCAGGGTATCCTGCAGGCCCTGGCACTCGAGCAGCATCAGCCTGGAGCCCAGTTTTTGGTAGTTTCATTGGGATAAGAGCAGTGCTGTAGTAAAGGCATTAAACAAAAAGTTCACCTGAAAAGAGAAATATGTGGGAATTCATATTTAGGTATTTAATGAAAATGTTACTGTGAGAGTGAAGCAGTATTGCAGTGTCCCTTTAAAATTCACACTCCTTTGGCATTAGGTTGTCTGATATATTTTTTTCCCTCTCCTGGATTAATTGGAAAAGTCCCACATTCCTCGAAGCTAATCTGCTTTTATCGTCTCTGGTTCTGTTAAACATGGGTAAGGTCAGAAGCGCAACTGGATTGGGGCCAGAAAATATTAAATGTTACACAGTTATTTGGAACAGTTTATTATCTCACTGGTGTTGTCCACCTCCAAAATTCCACCACTTCCCTTCTCCACCTGGCCCCTTTTTTTGCAACTGCTGAAATCAGGCTGTTACCCTGCCCCCTTTGTGGAAACACCTTTGCCTTTGTGGTGTGATTTGTGGATGGGGAACACGGCCCTTGGATTTCTTAAAGCAGGATTTGGGGCTGAGATTCTGTACAGAACAGGTGTGTGTATCTTTGAGATCAATCCATGCAGGAAATTGAATGGACCTAAAGTCTGAGATCCTGTTAACAGAACAAAAAGGGAAGAGGCACTG
This sequence comes from Anthoscopus minutus, assembly GCA_013399455.1. Lineage (NCBI taxonomy): Eukaryota > Metazoa > Chordata > Aves > Passeriformes > Paridae > Anthoscopus > Anthoscopus minutus. Next base: position 33,542 of record VWYI01034746.1, on the reverse strand, counting down.
GTTGCTGGACAAATTGTCTCTCATGGGACTGTAAAACTCTATAGGCAACTCAACAAGAGAAAAACAGTTCTGAAATTAATTTGTCTTTTGTGCTGTTATGTCTTAAATGCAGTTTTCGTAGAATATGTAACTGATGTTTGTGTTGGTTGACCCTTTATTTTGCAGGAAGGTTAAAATGTATACATTGAAGGAAAATTACATAGCTCTTATTTGTCAAAAGCTTTATGCTTTTTTTTGCCTCAGCCTTGATGTTAAAGGTATTAAGCATATGTAGTGACACAGCAATCAGCTAGTAGCCTATTGGAATACTTCATCCAGAAAGGAATATTCTTAGAATAGCACTCATGTCTTGAATGTGTAATTTGCTGAAATAGTTTTAAAAATTCTTTCAAGATGTGTAGATGTGACTTTGCTTCAGAGTATGTTACCTGTTGTGTAAAGGGCTTTTTTTTTCTTTTTTTTTTTCTTTCCCTTTTGCAATATAATGACTTACTATATGAGTAATAATTGAATGGGGAATCTCAGTATTATGAACTCCACCAAATGAACAGATATTTTGGGGAGGATGATAGGAGGAGAGAAAAGCAGGAGTGTTTTCTAGAGATTAAGTAGTATAAGAGGTGGCTTTGATGGTTTAGCAGATTGTGTTCTGTTTTTTAAATGCATCTGTGAATGTGGTGGGTTGGTTTTTTCTTCACTAGAAGGGTAACTAATTCTTTTTTCTTCACTAGGAGGGTAACTAATTTATTTATTGCAACTTGTATAACAAAATTATTTTTTTTCCCCTGGTAGGCACTGCTGTGTGTAACAGTATGGTCTTTATTTTGATATAATGTTCATAATAACAATACAGGCTTTTCCCATTCATTTTACATCTCTTAGGATTTATGGAAAGGTCCTTTTTCCTATGAAAAATAACTTTGTATCTTCTCAAAGTGTAGTTTTGAAGAATATTGGTAACTATAAATAGGTTGTAATTTTGCTGTTAAATCTCAAAAAAGAAACCACAAAAGATTTGAATAGTCTCATGTGGTTTTATTTGTCTTAAATAGGACCTTTGTACCTTTACATTTCATGTAGATTACTACCTAAAGTGTATTTTTGCATTCTGGAAAATGTCAGTAACTGGTCAGAAGGTGCTTAAAAATGAATTTGTATTGGAATTCATATTCCAGATCTATTTCCTGATGTGACTGATTTAGCTCCATCATGTGTGGTTTCCCTACTAAATGTTTGTTTCCTCTTGTGTTAGTTTCAAGTTCCACTGAAAACATGGACATACTGACTTAATTTCTTGAAAAGGTTTTAATTACAGGTCAGAATTTTAAAAAGTGCAACAAAGAAATCCTTACTGCATCACTTTGAGTTTCTGTATAGAATAAGAGCAGAAATTATGTAGAAATACTCTAAAGGTCAATTTAGAATGCATTTATTTAGCGCCTGAACTACAGTGATCCATGTCTCCCTGAATGGTAACTTTTGCAGGGTAGATCTTTTTTTATTCTAAGTGTTTGGGGGGGAAAAAAACCCCAAACCTAGAACCTTGATGCAGATTAATGCTAGAGCAGAGTTTATAAATTGTTAGCAGTTTCAAGTGAGTCTCTTGGTTTGTATATAATGCCACTTAAAAGCTTTGAAAAGTTGTGTGTTCTACCAGTGTTCAGTGAATGTGGTTTATTGTGTCTGTCACAAAGACAGGAAGCTGAAAGAGTGGGAAATTAAGTGGAAAATGTGGTATTCAGGTAGCTACCTGGGTTTAAATAGGGGATTTTTGGGTGTTGGAGAGGAAGGACTTCTGTGGAGATGGTCAGGTAGATCTTTCTGAAAGCTTTTGTTCCTCATGTCCTGATCTCCATATTTAGGCAGTTGTTGATGGCTAATAAAAACTGTCAAAAAAAGTGGTTATTTAGGGGCTGAACAGTTTAAAAACCTGCAAGTTTGGGGTTGTAGGCTTAAATTTTTATGTTCCCTATCTCATTCCTGTATAACTTTTTTGTTTTTTCCACCATATAAGCTTCCTAATATTGGAGTTTATTCCTTGTCCCAGGTGCTGGGGTACAGTTCTTGTATTTGGGCAGACTTCTGAGTGTTAGGGCTTTTATTTAAAAAAACCCCACAAAAATATAATCAAACAACCAAAAGCATGAAAAACTTTGTGTGGCTTGATATGGTTTTCTGGATTTGTATTAAAGCAGACACAAGAGACAGCTGTGATTACCCAGGTGTGTGTTAGCTTTCCAAGCTACCATCTCCTGTAAATTCCAGCAGTTCATACACCTTTCAGCACATCAAAGGGTTGTGTTGTTGGAGGGAGTGGACTTGGGGAATTGTGTGTGGAAGAAAAAGTTTCAGAGGTGGCAGGAGGAGCACAGAAAATTATTTTCTCTGGCTGTAACAGTGCTTGAAACGTGGAGATGCAGCTCAGTGGTGGTGTCAGTGGTTCATGGATTAGGAAGAAAATGGATGATAGTTTCTGAGATCTGGTTTACAGGGCTTGAATGCAACTTCTGTCAAGTAAAAATCAGAATGGAAGGCGTAATAATTGCTGAAGGCAGCAGGCTTGGTTAGAGAATGTCTGATTCACTTGCATTATTCTGAATTCTGGGTGCATTTAAATGTTGAGCTCTGCAGCAGCCCATGGCAAAACTTTCCTGGACTGGGTTTCCTTTTTTGCCTATGACTTGAAGGTTTTTTTCCTGCTGATTTTCTACATTAATCCTCTGCCCCTTTTTATCATTTTTAGTGCAGAATGGACATATGAAAGAAGTTTTAAGCAGTTTTTGTTAGCTTCCTGTTGCATGGAAGCATTACTTTTTGTTTTTCTTCTGGGCAGGCAATCTGACAAACAACTCTTTCATTTTGCTACTGAGTTCCAACTTGGTAAGAGTGTAGTATAGATAAATTCAGAATTAATCCATCTAATGTTGACTCTTTGCCTGCCCACGGAAATGTAATTTAACTCATTTCAAGACCCCAGACTAATTTAGTTCCTTTTGCTTAGAGATGTATAAAAGCAAAACCTCTGCAGCAGTGTCCTGCAGCCACTGCTGTCCATCCAGCTACGTTGAGCAATAATTTTGGAGGGTTTAGCCTGTGTATGTGTCAAGAGTCCTTAAATCAGGCACTTGTTGCCTTTAAGAGATGGAAGTGAACTGAGCTGAAGCTGTTCCAGTGCTTGGGACAGTGAGAAAGGGGTCAGAGGGCTCTGCTGACTCTGAACTGCTCCTGCTTCCTGCTGCCATGCTTGGTCCTTGCATTGTTTACCCACACATGTGCAATTCCTGCTTTTGTTTTATTTTGGTTTGGAGGAGGAGAGAGGGAGCAGATTATCTGAGCCTCTAAAGTGTCTTTGGAAGTCAGAGGTAATTTTTCTTGTAGTCCCATTGAAGTTTGTAGAAAGGATTTGAAGCAGCAGATAATACCTTTTTTTTTCCTTTCCTTTTTTTAATATTTTTTCCTGTTTTCTTGCTGCAAATAACTAGGTTTCAAGGCAATACCAGAAGTTCAGTTTAGCAGAGGCTCAGAATGAATTAAATGATGTGTTTTGCTGCTGTGAATGCACTTCTTTAACCAGGTGTCCACTTCTTTTCCCTAGTCTTAAGCACTGCCTGGAATCTTGAGTGATATAATCCGTGAGATGTGCAGAAACCAGTAAGGTCTCTGCTCCATCAGCATTTAATAGGTAATTTTCTAGCAGTGCATCCAAGATTGCTCTGTTGAAGGTACTAGTGAGAGACTTGGAAATCCCAATGTCTGAGTTACACCCAGTGGTGAAGATTTACATCAATCAATACCTGTTTCATCCTGTCTGTTGTAGGTTTTATGTTCAGCATGAATGCTGAGACAAGTTTGTTCTCAGTAATACTCTGCAGCTTTGAGATTCAGAAATTCTGTGATCTTCAAAAAAGAATTTCCTTTTACTGATTTCAGGCAATCTTTTAGATTTTCTATGAAAGATAGTGTGAAAACATAAAATCTGCCACCATTTTCTTACTTTCACATAGGTATCTGCTCTTGATTTCTGTTTTGGTTTGGTTTTTTTTTTTAACTGGGCAGTTCCAATCTTTATGTCTTTAGAGTCTGTGTTCTGGGTCAGTATGCTGGAGTTTCTATTGCCTGCTTTTTTCAAGTAAAGGTTAATACAAAAAGAAGAAAAATAAAGTTAGTGTTTAAAAGAGTACAGTTCCTTTTTATTTTTGTTTAACCAGCCAAGTTGTGTACCAGTTTCCCCCCCTGCTGTTTCTAATACACTTTTCAAGCAGAAATTCTTTTTGCTGGTGGCTGAATGCTCTTGTGGTTCTTTTATGTTTGGGTGTACCTCAGGTTTTAGCAGTCTCCTCCTCCACCCCCTTTGCTGCTTTACTGATGCTCTTGTAGTGGAAGCTCTTTACAGGCAGAGTTATTAATTCATAATGGATTTCCCAGTGTAGGCCCAAAGGGGATGTATAACAGGTACCTTTGTCATTCAGTTGTTGCAACTAACTTTTTGTAAAGGGGTGAATTTCAGTTTTGTGTAAGCCCTTACCCTTCTTTTCTTACCCCTTTTACCCACCAAGTTCCAGAACTTGATGGAGCTTTCTTGTATTTTTGCCACTGTCCAGGGCCCCTCATGCCTAATAACATTGGTTTTGTCAACTTGTGGTGCAGGCAAAGTAACCCCTAACAGCCACAGTATCAGAAACTGGGACTGATGTTACTTCTCCTCTTCTGGCTTCTTCTTTTCCTTTCAGTGGCAGATTTAATTCAGCTGCTGTGTTGTTGTTTAATATAAGGCCTTTAATATAAGGACAGTGAACACTGGCACAAAAACACCTCAGTTCTGAGGTGCTTCCTGTGGAGGGTTTGAAGTGCCTGTCACCAGAAGAAGCAGAAACTGTGATGTTGGATCCAAGCTGTTAATTTAAGGTGCCATCTTACAGCTTGGAATAAACCTTGCCATGGCCATTGCAGTTAATTCACATTTGTCAGTGTGCTCATTACCTCTCATCATGCCTGACTCAGAACTGCATTTGCTAAATAAAATGCATTTCATTTTACAAATATGGCAGAGAAAGGGCTGACAGATATGTATATAGAATTGTAACTTCCAATTAATGAGCCACAACTTGGAAAGTTTTAATGTCTTGATACCCATCTTTAATTGTAAAAATTATTTAATATTGTTACATTTTTAACTTGTTTTCCATTGCCAGGTTTCACCCAGGAAACCTTCACAGACTGCTGACATGTGTTGGTCTCGCTCTCAGTGAAGCTTTTTGCAAATGTTACAAATTATAGTTTCAGTTCTTACCCTGGTGTTAACAGCTCCATTATAGGAACACTGTTAATTAATGGCTAAAGAAGTAATTCTGAATTTTTATCAGCTCTCATTTTCTATTTCAGGCTTAAGCACTATATCCTAGAGGCTTCTAGATTTCAGTTAGTTTATTAATTATCTTGTCATTTCCACTTCAGTTTGTATAAATCACTAAGCCGTCTGTTTTCTGCACTTGTTCAGCTGTACAGCCTCTGTTACTACTCCATGTTTAGTGCATTTTGAATTTTGTTGTTCAAATGTTCTGCTCAAAATATGCTTTTAAAATCCTGCAAGAGCTGAGTGAACTGGGATGTTGAGGTTATTGATTGATGGGTGCTCAGTTTGTGATTAACTTTGTTCTGCTGGTGCAGGTAAAGAAATGCTCTGCTCTAGAGTAGCAGGGAGGTAAATAATACATTTTTCTGCTGGATTCATCACTGGTAGGATTTAATCAGAGTTGTGTTCAGTTTTGGGAACGGGACATCACGTAAGGGGTTTCTTTTTTTTTTGGATGCTTTTAGTAGCAGATGCCTGAGAATATGACATCCAAGAATTGAACAAATTAAGATGTTAAGACTTAACAAGAGATAAGAAGTTAAATTATTCCCATGCATTAGGCTACTATGAGGATAAAGATGATAAAGAATTACAGGGACTAAAAAGAGAATTAGTTGACTTAAATAATGGGACAAAAGACTTGGATTGCTACTTGGGGAGGAAGCTAATTCCAAGAATAACAAACCATTGTAATCAATTAAGGGAAGGGGACTCATCCCTGACAATCTTCAGGAACAAATCAGACATTTCTCAGAAAGGGGATGCTGTTCATTCCTGCCTCAGGAGTGGCAGCTTTACAAGGTGACCTCTTGAATCCTGCCCAGCACAGGTTTTAGTAATGAGAACAGGTAAAGAATGTGGAGTTGTTATTTGCAGGATTGTGGTGATAATCAAAAGGTAGCTGGCAGTAACCCCAGCAGCTGAGAGTTCTGAGCTCTGTTGTGCCCTCTGTTATCTCTGCAATTGCCCGAGACTGTGCAGCTTTGATGTGAGTCTGTCCCAGGGAAAGCAGGCTGTGTTTCCTTTGTAGAAGGCTGGAAAGGTCATGGGGAGAAGAACTTTTCTGTGAATGGAACTGTCATGTTCTTCTGCAGATGTTACAAACAGCATTATAAACTGGTTACTGATATCACAACAGTTAGCTTAGCTGCTGTTTTATCCAGTTTCAAGGAGGAAAACATGCAAGACTTTTGAACTGTACAAACAGGTTGATAAAGCAGCCTTAGGATGGCTTTTCTTATTTCTTTTAGTATTGCCCTTTAATTAATTACAGTATATTATTATATAATAATAAGATGAGCTTTGTTTTCATAATAGGAACTTCTGTTGACTCTCTTCTTTGTCTTTCTGTCAATCTTTCACTCTTCAGTATGGTAATTTGTATTTCATGTTTTAGCACTAGGCTTTGTCTTAATCATAACTCACATGAAGCTGGTTTAAAGCAAGTCAGAATGTTTCTCAGCAAATTGCCATGGAATGAAAAAGTTGCTACTGAGATCGGGAAGCAAAATTAAATAATCTTTGATGGATCTGTGTGTGAAGACAAAGTGTAATCCTGGCTGGCTGTACCTGGTACAGCTGCTGCTGAACCATGATTCATGGAGCAGCCTGCACTTGAGATGATCATAAGGAAAGATCTGGTAGCTTTTTAATCACTAGGTTAAAAATTAGAGGCAGAAGCTGTTGAAATTAACACTTTAGTGCTGCATCTGAGTTTTCTTGGTGCCTGTAGACTAAAAGGTGAAGCTAAGAGTGTGCATCTGTGCTATGTGTGGGAATTTGTGTAAACTTTTGTGGTCTGAGGAAATAAATGTCATTTAAGAGCCCCCCCCCAGTTGGTGTGAAAGTAAAGGGAAGCCTTTTTCTTGTCATCTGCATTAAAACCTGTTTAATCAGTTCTAAAAACTGGTTTTCTTGTTTGGGGTTGTCTTTTTAAACTGTAGGATTTTGACTGGTAGCTGGGGGGGTTCCACCAAGGAAGAGGATTGCAGTTTCTATATTCCTCAGTGAATATGTACAGAAATTGCTTTATACATACTAATCAATGGTTATCTGGAAAAATCAATCCATTTCCATAGGTGAAAAATACTTTTATTTTGCCCATATATTTTAATGGTACAGTTTGAGGATTGAAATTTATAAGAGAAAAAGTGGAAAAAGTTATATGGGATGTGTTCTTTTGGGGGAATATTCTTACTTGGTCTCTTCTTGAACACTTTGTGAATTTAGTCCCTTTATTTTTTTGGGTTGTCGATGGAAAAAAATAATCAGTCAGAACTTCTGTAAGATTTAGTTAAAGAGTGGAGTCAAAAGGAGGAATGGGATGTAACACTGAATTCACTTCTGTTCCATTTCCTGCCTGGAGTTCCTGACGGAATTTCGTTTGTATAGAAACTGAGCTTTGATACTCTGGAAATTTGCTGCCTACATGAATTTATTAAAAAACCAAGTATATTTTTCTAGAAGATTAGGCCTCTTTAGAGGAAGCTGGTGTGCAGCACACGATTAATGCTCGGATGGGGATTTAAATGAAGTGAAAGTTTGTTTGTGTCCTCGGCTCCCAGCCCCTGCTCATTCAGCTCAGTGGAGGGGGGGTTTCTTTGTGTGACAGCAGCACTGCTCTTCTCACACTGTTCCAGGGCTTCTAGCAGCCAGTGTTGGGCCTTGCTTTCCTTTCATCAGAAGAGGAGAGGGAATTCTTCAAGACAGGAGTGTGTAACATTGGCTTCATTTTACAACTGAATCAGCTTTTTCTTCTCTTAAAGGCAAACAATACCTTTAAACTGTTTCACAATCTGAAGAGAGTATTGAACCAGAGCTTCCCTTCCTAGGAAACAGATTTTAGAGTTCTATAATGTATTTATCTGTGTGGCTTTTGGGTGTTAAATAGGGATTGCATTGAAGTTCTCTCTTTCAAAAGCCCTTGGTACCAGGGCTCTGTGGAGAGAGATATTGAGCACCAGTATTCTCCAGTGGGAGAAGAAGCATTGGTCATATTATACTGAGGAGGAGATCATAGAGTGAAAGTACAAAAAGGGTGTGGACTACACAAGTTGTGAAAATAAATATACATAAAACATATTTATGTGAATACCTGATAGAAGTAGAAAAACAAGGCAGGACCTTGTGGGTAGCTGGGTCGAGATAGTTTTGGAAAAGCAAGATGAAAGTGGTGAGTTTTAGAAAGGATTTGGAGCACAGTCAAAATGAAGTGGGGAGGGGGAAAGTGGTGCCCATGTGCATATAATGTGAGTACTTAATGCACAGCTGTTGCTTGAAATATGATAGGTTTTTGGACTGAGTCTGTTACAGCAGTTTGAACTGTTATGTTGAACTTGTGTTCTGTGTTGTTAAAGCTTTGTCTTTTTAGCTGATTTTCTCTGATGGCTCACATGAATAGGAGGTGATAGTACGTATGGACTTTTTTTGTGTGTGTGTGAGTTTTGGTTTTTTTAGGGTTTTTTGCATGTATTTTTAGTATGTCATGAAATTGAGATCTTACTGAAGTTTGTACTTCTTTCCCCAATTAAATTATAGCAACCTGGTTAAAAATTTCTGCAGAAACTTTTCATGGTGCAGCTGACAGTGGTCATAGGGGGGCTGCCTTTTGGGTCCGGTGATATGTCCAAATTCTACTTTATGGACTATATTCTTTTCATGGCCAGGCCACAACGCAGTAGTAAGATGGAATTAGTGCTTATATGCCAATTATCATGAAACAAGAAAGCAATCGTCACAGCATTGTCTGTGCAAATAGTGCTTTTGAGTCCATCTAGAATTCAGTAACTGCCCTGACTGCTCTGAGGCTTTTCCTAAAGACCAGGGTAATTTGTTAATATATTGTACTCAGGGCTGTGTTGTAATTATTGTTTTGCATGGGTGTGTTTTTGGTGCTACTGCTGAAAGTGCTCCAGGCAAGTCTGCTGCCCTCACTGCTTGAGGTGTAGGGGAGTGGTGAGATAATCTAGGGTTTGCATGTATGTACAGGTTGGAAGGGACCCAAAAGGACCCTTGAGTCCAAGGAAGACTTGGTGCCATGGCTGCTGCCTTGGGGAGCCTGTTCCAGTGGCTGACCACCTTTCCTGAGAAGAACCTTTTTCTTAGTGTCCAATCTGAATTCCCCCTTGATGCAGCTTCATCCCCCTTTTTGGTGTCCTAAATATATATGTTCATATAGACTACATTTTTTCAAAAGACCTATGGAATGCTTCACTTCCTATCTTGTGAAAACATTAAAACTTAGATCCTTTCTGCCTTCTTAAAACAAGTGGCTGGAAAATAATTCCCTGTGAGCAGTGTACAGGTTCGCTGGCGGAAGTTTGTTTGTGGTTGCTCAGTGACTGCCAAAGTTCACTTGATTCAGTTGTTTGTGCAAGATACAGGAGAGTACAGCTACAGGAATAATAACATTGTAGATAACTTGGCTTTAATTGTCTCATTTCTGCTAAAGTAGATATTATTTGTGCCCAGCAGATGCTGTTCCTGTTCTTTCCCAGCACTGACAGAGCTCTTCAAGTCTTTCCTGTCTGCTGGGATCTTTGTGGAGTTTTCCTTTGACTCACTGTAGAGCCAAAGGGGCATCATCAGAGACCAGATCAAGTGTTTTGTAAGGATAAAAACATTGCAGTGCATAAAAATTTTTATTTACTTTGTTGCTGTGGATCAGAGTTAGGGGAGGGAAGTGAAACAAATAATGTTGGTCTTTAGTGGTCTATCTTTGGCTTTGTGGAGATTGAGGTCGCTGCTGTGTTGAAATGGAGTGGAGAATCTGGGAAGGGGTTGGAGGGAGAGTTATTTGTGTGTGGAAAGAGTGAGGAGGACAAATTTTCTTGAGGAGCGCAATGAAAGAGCTTTACAGGTAGCTGGAAACATAAGGAAGCTGAGGAAGGAGCTCCAAGCCTAGAAGTTAAATTAGGATTTTTAATTCTGGATGCTGGTAATTGTCTCATGGCTCAGTGGTGTCCTTGGGGAAGGAGTCAAACTAGACAGGGGATGATACTGGAGGACAAAACTTAAACTTTCAGGCCTTGTTGTATGTGGACATTTAGATCTACAAGTAAGTTATATTTTAATTACAAATAGATATAATTTGGTGTTGATTTTAAGAGGAGAGTAAGGTATTAGAGGGGTAGATAAAACAGAATAAATATAAGGAAGCAAAAGTGGACCAAGTGGCTGGCTTGCAGCTGGTTGGGAAAAATCTAAAAGGGAATAGTTTTCCACCATCAAAAGTGTGAAATTTAACATTTAAATATTGTCACTTTATTGAAAACCTTTTTCATGTGGAAAAAGGTAGACGTTTCAAAAGCCATGAAAAATCCCCTTTTTTCCCTGAGCCTATGTATTTGTTAGTTTTGTTTTACTTTAAAGAAACCATTTTGTAAGACCCACAGATTTTAATTTTTTTTACAAGAAGTCAAAATAAAAGCGCAAATCTTCAACTCAAACAATTTTTTGCATTTAATCTCCTTTTGAGCACTTTAGAAGCTTTCAGCATTTTACCCCTATTAGAAGGAGACTAATTGGTGTTTTAAGAAGTGTTACAACTGGTTGGACTTGAGTTTAGCATAGGAGAGTTCTTGCCACCACTTGCTTCCTAAGTAATTGATGAATGAAGTAAATCAGTAAGTAACATGTGAAAACAAATATTGGGAAGGTGTGCCTGGAAAAGGCTGTTGGTGTTAGGGAGAAGAAATGATCCCACGTTTGGATTGTCCTGACTGCATTACTTGTAGCAGTTAATAAGCAAATGAGAGGCCCTTTTTCTGTCCTCTGGGATTGCCTTCCAGCATCAAATCACAGTGCCATGCATTTGTACACTGGATTTTACACACATGGGTGGTTCTATTGAAAATCAGTGGGAGAACTTGTGTGGAAAATTTAAACATGCCTGTAAATGTTTGCATTATTGATGCCTCAGCAGTTAAAATAATATTTTTCCAGTGTTTGTGCTTTTTTGATGCTGCATGTAAATTCCATGGTATTATTTTAGTAAGTGTTTAAGGGTGCTACTGATGTAACTTCCCAGAGTAGGGAAAGGTCATTACTACTGGCCTTGGAGATTAAAAGTAGCTTTTGCCTTACCACAAAACATCTTCAGTTAAATCAGTAAATGCACAGGTTTCTCAGTCTGAGAAACAGTCTAATGAACAATTTGCCTTTTCATAGAGGACTTGCCATGGTATCATTCCCACTGTGTTAATTATCAGTGTTTTTACAAATTGTCCCAAATCATAACTAATGCCATAAAAATGTTCAGAGCAGGAGTGGTTCTGGAGAAAGCTGTCATTTGCCACTCAGTCTGGCAGAGATGGTGGCACAGCCTGACTTAGCAGATTCTGTGTTAACCATAAAGTCACGATTTGGAGGCAGTGCCAGTTGTCTTATGTAGCACCATAAAAGCAGTTCAAGTTCTTGCTGGTTTTTTTTCTCCATGGTATGGATGTGTGTGTCAGGTAAATGTCTGTGACTCTTTTTTATGGTTTTCACATTGAAATGAAAGTATTTTACTTTTCTTTCCTCCCTCCTCCTAGTTTATTACAGTTTAGGTGAAAACTTGAAAGAAACGGTGCAGAGATTATGTGAACTTTTTGTGTTACTTTATCTCATGAGATTTTTTGTGGAAATCTTTTGGTGGCTTTATGTGCATGGAAAATTAAGTATATAAGGTGAATAAAGTTTGGGAAGCAGTTCTTAGAAATTCAGTAAGTGCATGCTATATAAGCCTGGGCTTTCTACTGGTACTGTCTTTGTCCCTATAGTATATATTTGTTTAAAAGATAAACAACAAACAAAGTAATAAACTCAACTCTCGCATTACTTGGTGCTGGAATTCTTTTAGATCACTTGTTTTCTTTAAGGAACAAGCACACAACTTTCTGTGTATTACGTGTGTATTAAGCAATATCTGTATATATTTGTTACTTCAGCTGAGAACTGGCTCGGCTGCCCTGTGATGCACGTACCCTGAGGAAATAAATGCTTTTCACTAGTTCCTCCCACACACTTTTTATTTTCCAGGGAAGCACTTTCTAATTCTAGATCTGGATGCTGCTAATGTTTTGAATCACTCACCATGGTTTTCAGCACTCACTTGTTTTTGCTATTAAATGTATATTATCAGTAATAAAGGTTCATTTAATGATGCTTTAACCCTCCTCCTTCTTCAAATCTTCGAAATAATAAATACATATAACTTGGGAAATTTTTAGTTTGCTTTAATGGGAGAAGCAGGATTTCAGGCAACTTGTCTGTTTTGAGTTCAAATATGTCTCTGGCTTCTACTTCTACAAAACTTCTGTGTTTTGTTTTAGGGTGGGATTTTTTTGTTCTTTTCCTAAGGACTTCCAGCTAAATAATCTGCAGTTGTAAAATAGGATATGTACTGCAGCTGGTTCCTTAGGGAGGTTATCTTTTCTTCATAACATGAATATCAGTTAATATACTCATAAGTTTTTTGGATGTTTGAGTACTTTGACATTATTTAAGAAAATACCCTAATGAATTCTAAATATTTGTTTCAGATTTCATGTTTCTTCCTATTTTGAACATTTGCTTCTGAGAGCTGGAAAGTCTACTTAAGGTATGTACAACAGCTAATGATTTCGATTTCACACTGAGTTTTATTCTGGGTAAAGCAGGTCAAGATGAGATTTTCTTATTGTTGTTGTTCTTTCCTTGTAATTATTGTTGAAAATCCTGATTGTTAATCAGTGGGTGTTAGAACAGAATTTCTTGGGTTTTTTTCCCTGAGCCTCCTGGAATTGGCTTTTCTCTGACAGCCTGTTCATGATCCTTCCATTCAGCCCAAGGGTACAGAGGTGGGCAGACCTGTGCAGCAGTTAATTTTTTGTACAAGGGAAGAGTTTGCAAGGTGTTTTCTTGCCTACCAGAGCCACTTGGCTGAAAATTGTCTGACCAGTCCCATGTGCTGCCTTTTGGAGCAAAATACTAATAATTCTCTATTCTCGTGTTTTGCTTTTTTGTAGTACCAAAGAAATGGGTCTTAATAGAGCAAAATCTTTGCTGTAGGGGTGCTTGGCCTAATCTGAAGAAGTGTAGCTGAAAGAAGTAGAGAAGTTACAGCCACAGTATTCTTTGTATTACAGGAATTTATTTCTGGTTGGCATATTTTTGATTCTGTGTGACCTCGTCGTCTCCAGGATGAATGGTTATGTTTGAGAATTTCAGTTCTACTCTTCAGTGTAGTTGGTATTTCTGACTTCTGCCTTTACTGCTGCTAATATATATGGATGTTTGGAATATTCTTACATTTGAATGTGGCTAGAATAACTTTCTGGATCCTTACTTTTTGTTTGTGGTTTGGTTTCCTCCCCTTTCTACAACCTTCCCTGTGGTTGGTGGTTTGGAAGCCTGTATTAAAGTTGTTTTTTTTTTCTATTGCTTAGGCTTTGGCAGGCAACAAAAATCATCTCCTGCTACTTCAGGAGCACTTTTGAATCTAACTTGTGGATGTGGTTACCCTTATTTAAAACTTTGATATTGCCTGGTTTAGAATCATTAGTGCTCTTGCCTGGACTGGGATACGCTTGAGAACAAAGGAGATGTGGCTGCTTCCATTTCACATGGAGCAAGCCACTAAAGGGATTTCAGGCTGTGATCTTGTGTCCATAGTATATGTATTTTCATCTTCAGGAATCAGCAGAGGGTCACTCAGTGTCTCCTGACCATCTAAATTTGCAGGGATAGATATCTTTATTCTTCAGTAGCTTACTTCTGGATGTCCTCAGCCTTTCTTAAAGTTCAGTTTTCAAGTTCATGGTGAATACTTGCTTCTCCTCTCCAATTACTCTCTTCCCTTTTCTGTTATGGGATGATGTTTGTTTATATTATGCAGTTATTTTTTTTTCCAAGGAATTCCATCTACTCTCACCACTCCAAAGAAAAAGTTTGAATGGCTTAAAAAATAGTAGTCATCCGTTTTGTTACTTAAGTTGGAAAAAACCCAAAGTATTTCAGTTGGAGCCACTACTGATATTTTTATCAGCTAAAATCAAAATTTGTAGCCTTATGCCGTATGTTAATTCTGACTTACAATTTGAATGGAAACCTAGACTCTTGAAAAATATTTCCTGGACATGGAAAACTATTAGTGTGGGAAATCCTGAAGACAAGGCCAGGGGAATGGGAGCAAAACATTTTTTCATATATAAAGGCCTGCAAATCAGATCTGTGATTTCAGGGGGTTTTTAATGCTTCCTTTAATTTTGTTTGACCTTTTGAAAGGAACAGCTCTGACTGTTGTGATGTCACAAGCAAAAAAGTGCACTTATATGTTTTGTGTACTGAAGCAATTTGCTCCCTGGAATACATGGTTCCAATGAGTCATATCCTGGTAAAACCATGACAACAAAGTATTTATTAGGTTGTTAGGTAAATATCTTGCA
>VWYI01034746.1:0-18717 GCA_013399455.1 Anthoscopus minutus | reverse complement strand
CTTTATAGAAAACTAGCCCAGTGAGTAACAAGGCTGTGAAATGTAATGTAGAGTAAGAGGAAACAGTGAAAAATCTTAAATGAAGATTGCAAGGACTTCTGACTTGTCAGGTTTTACATTGAAATCTGTGAATTTATTTATTTATTTTTTATTTCTGACTGAGGATTTGGTAGGAGGAAGGGATTAGTGCTACTTGTTCTTTGAAAGTGATATTGTATATGCAAATACTGCCATGACAGTTCAAGTGGAAGTGACAGAAAAATGTGCTGCATCTCTTACTTATCCAACTGCTTTATAAACTTAGTATTTGTATTCATAGTGCAAAAAGTCAAGCTGTTACTTGTACCATGGTAGTCTTTTCATTATGTGATCACATAGTTTGTTCCACAGAATCATGACCTGTTTGCTCCCACTGCCCTTGTCTGTTCATGACAGTATTCAAGCCCTCCTCTTACAGGATGGAGTTTTCACGTGTGCTGTGGTAGTGCTGCCTTCACCTTCACATGGATTTATTAGTACTTGTACTGGATGAAGTCACAGAACTTAGGGTGAAAGGTTTCAGTTTGGGTCTGGGTTCTGACATGCCTGTTTTGTTTTGTAGCATTTAAAATTTGCACTCAGAGCAGATCTCTTGCTGATTTGAACAGCACTGAAATCTCTTGGCAGTTCTGTATTTAACTCACCAGGTATCAAGGCCATAAAAGAAAAGCAGGAAACTTGACAAAATGACTGCTAACATCATCCAGAATCCCTGAATGCCTGGAGGAAAGGAGGCTTGGGAGAACCTCATTGTTTGCTACAACTCCCTGACAGGAGGCTGTAAACAGGTGGGGACCAGGCTTTTCTTCCAGGAAACAAGGGACAGGACATGAGGAAATGGCCTGCAGTTGCCCAAGGGGAGGTTTAGATTGGATATTAGGAAAAATGCCCTCACCAAAAGGATGGTTAAGCATTGGAACAGGCTGCCCAGGGAACTGTTTTGAGTCCTCATCCCTGGAAATATTCAAAAGATACGTGGATGTGACACTTGGTGACATGGTTTAGTGGTGGCCTTGGCAGTGTTGGGTTGATGTTTGGACTCCATGGTCTTGGAGGTCTTTTCCAACCAAAATAATACTACGATTCTCAGATAATGGAGGCAGAAAACAGAAATCATATAATAAGAAGGGATTATGAGCAGCAGTTCTGTTTAGCTTTATATGCCTGACTTACTGCTCAGGCTAGTGCTTGAGCATGGTATTGGTGCAGGCATTGTGTATATAAAAATGTGTATTTCTACATGTACTTACTGTGTGATTTCAAACATGCTGGTACTAAGTGCTGCCAGCCCTTCCACCTAAGAAGCAGCTTCCAAAGGATGTTTTCTGGATTCTGTCTCTATTGCAAGTGACTTCAGGTGCTTTCCAGCTTTATGGTTTTATTTCAGGTGGAGTTAAACTAGTATTGGATGAGAAAGCTTGTTGCATCTGGCATAACACTTGTTTAAATACAGTATTGCAGATGGAGAAATTAATGTTCCTTTTTATCTCTTATGGTTAAAAATACTTCTCTAGTGGAATCTCAAAGATATGGGTTCTTGTGTATTTTGGATGTTATGCATGTAATTTTGTTTTAATACATTTGGGGCTTTTCTCTTGATAGAAAATTCGTTTCAAAAGAGTTCAGTTGGAACTTTAAGGTGTAAAGAACAACTGCTCTGTTCCCAAGTGTAAAGCTAATTAATGGGTGTTGCTCCTTGCCAGTAAGACCTACATGCTTATAGCTCCTCCTGGCTTCTGGAAGTGGAATTTTGCTGGGCTTCCTTACTGGCTTGTTATTTTGGACTTCGGGGTCATTGCAGAAGGATTTACTTTGCCATCAAGGTTTTGATAAACTTCAGTTTCTCCCAAGCAGGCTGGGCTCACACGTGTGCAAGTTCAGTACAGAACATCCTCTTCTCTCAGGCTGGGCCCTTCCAAGGGCTCTGTGCTCTGTCTGTGCTGACAGGCACCAGCAGGGTTTTCAAAGCAATGAGTGTGGATGTAAGGAACACAAACCACCCCGTGTGGTGCCTGATGCCTTTCTGAGGTCTGTCCTGGCCTTTGCTCAGCATAGCTGATACTTCTCAGCCTGTCCCCAGAGCAACTGTTGTCTCTTACAGGGGACTAAGTGGATTTGGGGAAATAAATTTCAGTGTTTAGGGTTTTGTCCTGCATTGTCTCATCCCTCCGTGCAGTTCAATAAAACTTCAGCCTGTTTGGATTATCTTGGAATATTTTATCGAGATAGAATGAAGTAGAACTTCAGTTTTCCCTCTGGAGGTGCCAAAAGTCTTCTGTATCCCAAACAAAATATTTGTTTTGGTTGTTAGCCCTCTGGTAAATGTGAATAGGGAAACATGAAGCAGAAACAGTCTGACTCTGTAAATAGTACTGCTTTGTAATGCAGCTTGGATGGGCCTGGAGCAACACATTCTGATGATGCCAGGGATAGTCATGCAGTGCTGCTGCTGCTCCCTTCCAGGCTGTTTAAATAGCAGATCTAAGTAATGATATTCTGGTTATTATTTGAGGTAAAGTTTGTAGCTCTGCTTCTTTGAGAACACTTAGCTTGCTCAGTGGTAATATAATTGGCCTTTGATCCTGTGTCTTGGTTAATGGGTTAAGGTCTGCATTGGATGTTTACTGTAGGAAATGCACAAAAATGTTTTAACACTGGCCTAGGTAAGTTTCTAAAAACAGCAGGATATTCTGACTCTTTGGACAGACCATTCTTATACAAAATCATCAATGAGAATGGGCTCCTCATTGCTAGGTGGTAGATTTCTTAGCCTTCCAGTATGTCTGGGTTTCAGATACTTAGTGAATCAATTCTCCCTCCACCTTTTATGCCCAAATATACCTTGGTGTTGTAAGAAGAAAACCTGAAGAGAATTTTCTGAAAACATAAGAAGACCAAAATTCACAGCAGATGGATTCAAATCTTCTCAAGGCTTGAAAATTTCCATTTTTACCATAAAAACTGAGTGAAGCTTTCCAGGCTTCCTGCTCTCTTTCATGGCGGTGTTTCTTACTGGTGTAGCATCTTGAGTTGGAGTGTGGGGCAGGTTGTAATGAGTGTCCTTACAACAGAAGGGGCATTAGGGGATACAAATGTACTGACCTGACAGGAAATATCTGGGGAAAAAAAGAGGTCAGCTTGATAGGCATCAGGACCAGCAAGTGCCAGTCCAGGGCTTGCCAAGGTTAGTTTGTGTGTGCTGTGGTAAAGGAAGGATCCAGGTTATTTCTGGGAGACATTCATGGAGAGCTTCCTCTGAAGGGAAGTGGGCTCAAGTGCACTTTTCTGAAATGTGTTTTAATTAGCAGTGCCTGGGAGGCAGGGAATTTCACACGGGGGTATTTTAGTCTAGTCCTTATCAGCACTGTGCAAAGTGAAACCATTACTTGGCTCCCCCATGTTTGGCATACCCTGTTCACAAGTACCTACATAATACTGCTTTTTTATTTATTTTCCCCCTTGTCTCAGTAGTCTCAGTAGAGTCAAAGAATTTTCAGAGTTTGAAGACACCCCCAAGGATCACTGAGTCCAACTCTAAAGTGAATGGCCTGCATGGGGATCAAACCCACAGCCTTGGTTTTATCAGCATCAAGCCGTGACCAACTGAGCCAATAGTCCTTGTTCACTTTTGATTTACTTCCCTGTTTTCTCTGGTATTATGGTCTTATTTGTAATCTCATTTTGTTTATGCAGGGTTGGTTATTCTTTGCTAGTTTTAAAGCTGGTGGAAAATCATGGGATGATGCTGGAAGCCTCTGATGTGACTTCTTCTCATGTGTTTCTAAGACACATCAGTTATATGTGAACACCTTATGTAAAGCCTTTTAAATCAACTTGTCTCCCTTTCATGCCTAGATGTCTGTAGATAACTTGGTTTGGTTGTCCTCTTTTCCTCTGAGACGTTGCATAAGTCTTCCTGATGCATCGCAATTCCTTAGATGCCAATTTCTTTTGTAGCTACTGAATTTTTGAAAGAATGCAGTGTTTTCATGTGCTTGAGTTTAATGAAATCCATTTTCAATAAACAAGAATTAGCAAACAAAAAATAGAGGTTTATTTTTTGTGCTTTTGTATACTGCCCACACACACTGCTGTCTTGAGTATACACTAGGTGAATATGACCAGTGATGTGATTTCTTTTTCTTCTTTCTGATCAGTAGCTGTGTATCAGTACCATCTTTTCCAGGCAAGAAGTAAAGCAGACAGCTGGAATTCCCTGTCAAGAATCCAGACAAATGCAGCTTGGGCAGCATTTTTTATTGAGGATGAAAAGTATACAAAGAGGCAATAAGAGTCTATAACTGCACCTGAAAATGAATGCATTAAATGAGATGAAATCTTCTGTATCAAGAGGGAGCCTCGATTGCCTGGCAGGAGTTAATAGCTGTTCCAGGTGCCACTGAAATGCTGCCCTTTAACAACAAGTGGAAGGTTTGTTAGCAGTCCACTCCCAGCTGTGTTGTAGAAGGTGCAGTCCTTAAATTGCTAACCAGGTTTCCCATTTAAAAAAAGGTCATTTCTTATTTTAGGATTTAGATTGTGCAGAGCATAAAGGGCACATAAAAAGTCACAGTTGTCAACAGGACTCCAAGTTTGGCATTCCAGGTTATTTTTGTATGTATTGTAAGCAGGTGGCTGTGTTGTCATTTCCCTCTTTCAGGATCAGTCTACTCAGCTGAACTTTCAGGGCAGGATGGTTGAAGCTTGGCAGAATTGTACAGAGTTTTAGGTTCCAAAGGAATTGGGACAGCTTTAATCATGGAATTCTTCCTTCAGCCTATTCCTTTATTCTGAATTATCTCTGTTAAGAGCAATATCCAAAAGGAGTGGTAGATTTTTCTAATATTAAAAATACATGAGTATTATACTTCCTTCTATTTCTGAAAGTCTTTTTGTGTTTTTTTGCTAGTAGTAGTATTTCTGGTAGTCTACACTGTATTGTATCATAGTTATTTTAAACAGAACAATTCAGGCTGTTTTCCTATGCCTTTAAAGTGACTGATGCTGGCTCTTTTATAAATCCCTCGACATATAAATTTTCATTGGACTGAATAATTTACCTTAGAAGCCTCTGCATAATTATTTTTGGTTTGGAAAAAATCCCAAGCAAGCAGGATGTTAATTTGCACCTCCTTTTTGTGTGGTGTTAAGGTCTTTATATGAATCCTTCTTTGATAACTTGCAAATACATCCTATGCCTAGGAAACTTTTTCTTTATCCAGTTTGAGTCTTGTGCTTCTACTCTGTGCTTAATCCTAAACCAGAGTGGCCCTAAATCAATGTGGTGAATGAACAGTGACTTCTGCATCTTTTTAGAACAGTTTATTTTGATGACTTTGTTTTTAATTCAAGGCCCACTTTCTCCAGGAGACCTTGGAGTCATGTAAATATTCAATGAAGAATAGAACATTTGGTGTTGGTGGTGAAGTCTGGGCTTCAGTTCAGAGTGTTCCTCTTGATAAGGTCTGAAGAGAAGCCAAACCAAAGCTACCTGGAAGATTTTCTCTGGGGGTGTGTATGTGTATAAACATATGTGGTGTGAAACTTTCACCAGCTACTCTTCAGCTTTTTGAAGGGAAGGGTTAAGTAAGAACTCCACAGTAAATCTAGAGTTAGAGTGACATAAAAATCACTGAATCTTGGTGTTAATACAAGGAATTAGGGTTTTTGGTGTTACTTTTGATAATAAACACTTAGCTTTGAAGACATAGCCTAATGCAGCTGTCCCCCCTATAAAGGAGAAAGAAGGATGTAAGGGAAACAATAATTTTCATTGCTGAATATCTTGATGGTCTCTGTATTCATATATCCATATGTCCAGAGAATGCTGCTGCCATCTCTGCATTATCTGTGTACCATGAGTGTGAGAAATAGGGGTATGAAGATGCCAGTTCAGGTTTTCTGACTAAAACTCCCGCTAAAGAATCAAAGAAAATTTGTGATTGTTACATTCAGGGGAGCATCACAGATTGAAAGAGTAGCTGAATTGTTAATACAGAGTTAATTTTTCTTTTAGCATCTAATGCTTTTCTGATGTAAGTTCTGCATTTCCTAATTTTGAGTGAGTAAGGTGTGGAAGCACTGAGGTGGGGAAGGAGTGTTTCACTCAACTGGATGGCTCTACAAAGTCACTTCATTCAAATTCCTCACCTGGTTTATATTTTTAAAGAAAATATTTAATTCCTCAATTTGCATCTGAACTGTGAAATATTTTTGTCAGAAAAAACCCCTAATTTCTGTGTTATTTTGGTGAGTTAGATGGAGTTTAAATTTGTTGCTTTAGTATGTACCCCTTTTTTCCTGGTTTTTTGTTTTGTTGTTTTTTTTAAATAATTTTCCAAGATAAATGAGTGTCAACCTGTGGACTTTTGAAAAGCATTTTGTAGGAAGGACACAAAGTTTGGCCTGAGGGCTAAAATTATTTTAGTTAATTCTAGAAGATTACAGAAACGGAATAAAAGGCTGGTTGCTCTTGGGGTGGTGGAGTTATTATTTTTCTCAGGTCTCTTAAGTGGCAGCAATGTAGAATTTCTACAAATTGGCCCAATTCAGTTAATCCTAGTTTTCATGTTTTCAAGCATCCATGTTCTCTGTGTAGCTGATCTGATGGTTAATTGAGGTCACACACAGTCTGTTCAGGAAATCCTGGTAAGGTTGCATTTTCTTATTTTACAGTTCTCTCATATCATTAAAATTGCCTAAAGTGTATTTTGAAGCAAGGACATGTCTTGATCTGCCTGCTGTATCTCAGATTTCTGAAGAATGCAGAAATTTGAAGGAGGGATGGAGTCAGGGATATGAACACCCCAAGGACAATAAAACCTCTGCAGTACCATGATATTTCTTGTGGTAGAAAGAGAAATATGCAGGAAAAATATGGTCTTGGATGATGCAAATGATACACATGAACCATCTGTAACTTAAATGGGTTTGGTTGTTCACAAATTTTTGTTAAAATCAGGAAGCATTAAAAGAAATTACATTTAAGTATTCATCTCTTAATTGCTGAGGCAGTTGGTAGTGCATGTTGGTATTTATTTCCTTTTGTGGTTTAAAGGATATATTTTGTACATAGCTTCTGATACATTTTTAACTCCTACACTGACTGCAAATTCAGCACTGATTTGTGCATTGCTAGGTTTTGTGCTTAAATCACTTCTGAGTTGTGGTTAATTGATCTCCAGCTCCAAACTAACACATGAGGTTCTGAGATCCAGGCATCTGAATTATAAATTTCTATATATTCTACACATACGGTTCATGTTTTTAACCAGTTTCACAAACTTAGTATTAACTTGGTTTGTTGTGCAGTTTGCTCTTTGAAATGCCTGCAAATATGAAGAGAAAATAAGGATAGTACAAAATAAGAAGCAAACTACTCCTGAAAAGGTTTTAAAATCAAAAATAACTTCAATTGCATGTAAAATATTTGACAATTCCACACTCTTACCGTTGACACTGTCCTTCTTGTGTCATTCAGTTTCCCAAAAACCCCAGAAGACTGGAGCTTTCAGTCACAAATATCAGTATTTAGGCATTAATCAGGGCTGCAAATCCAGCCCAGGAGTGTTCCCCGAATTGGTTTCAGCTCACTTAGTCTCACAACTTAATACACAGGAATGAAAAAAATTTCATTATCTGTCATGTTTTTCTTGAATGAGAGGATTTTGTCCCTAAAAATATTTTTTGTGGCTATTGTCTGAGGACAAACGAGATGTTTTTAATATTTTATACTACTTAAAAAGTATTTGGATTTGTGTTCATTTGGTTCTTAATAATGTTACAGTTGGCCAGAGAGCAATAGATGTAGCTCCATCTACCAGCAGTTTATAAGGAGATGAAAGTATGCATTCATGATCTTTAATAAAGGGAGCAGCACTGAAACTGTTTTTAGAAAAAAGTCTGCATTTGCTTATCCCCACTGCAAAACCCAATCTATTTGCATTTTCAATGATTATAGTTTTAGAGTTTGGAATAGAAGCCAGTGAGACAATGGGGAATCAAATCCTCTGGAGCTTCAAGTCCTGGAAGAATAAAGTCAGTCCTTTGTTTCTCAGTATACCTTGTTATTTTTTTTTATTTTGAAGAAGTTATGGAGAAGTTGGAATTTTATAATATTAGTATTAACTTCTTCAAATCCAAACTTTTCAGAAATAGACATTCTGGATGTAGGACCCTTCAGGAAGGTAAAACTCAGTGGTCTTTGCATTCAGGTGCTTTGGCAAGAGCTTTGGAGTTGAGTCTGGCAAAGTCACTGCCCAACCTCAAAGCTGCACTTGGTGATTTTTGGAACGGTGTCTAATTAATTAGTAGATTTTAGAGCTGTAAGTAATTCCCAAATCCATTGACATTGTCTAATTGTCTGCAGACATATGTGACAACGTCTTCATTAGAAAAGCTTGTGTGGGAAACACCTAAAATCCTTTTTGGTTTTGCTTTGTCTGAGGTGAACTAAATGAGTGTTAGCTGATACATTGTAGTCACAGATCGCTGTCTGTTCTCTGTCAGAGGTAGTTTGGACCAGAGATGATGCCCTTGTTCCTAGCACAGAAACTCCCTCGGGCAGGATGAAACCACTGCAAGTCACCACCCCTGACATCTCTCTATGGTTGTGTTCTAAATGACAATATTGTCTGTTGTTACCTCGATTTCCTAAATAACAAGGCTTGTGCTGCTTGCTATCTCTATTATCCTCTCCCCCATACATTTTTTAGTCATGAACTGGTTCCTACCAAACTCTGCAAGAGGCAGAAGCTTCAAACCACAGCTGAACGGAGCTGCAGATTTCAGGCTGCCAACAGCAGCATTCACAGCCAGGATCATGGAATCATTTAGGTTGGAAAAGACCTCTGAGATTATTAGTTGCAGAGGTATTTTCCAACCTAGATGATTCTGTGATTTCCCCTTGGATGTCCCCCAAACCTGGGACACTTGGAACTTTGAACCATCCAGAGCACTGTGAAGGAGAGGGTTGGGGGGTCAGGTGAGTTTCAGAACTGTGCTGGCTTTGGGATAAAGGGGCCATGGTGATGATGGTGGTGCCTTCTCCTTGCTCAGGGCTATTCTGAACGCTGCCATAGTGTTGAATATTATAAGAGAGTGTGTGGTAAATAATGCTTTCTTAATCTACTCAGAAAAGTTTCTCCAATTTTAAGCTTGGCATTTCTTAACAATGTACTGAAATATTTTAATATTTTAAGAAGGTAAAATTGTGTGTGTTGGTGGTGAGGCACTGGGTGAGGTTGCTCAGAGAAGCTGTGGCTGTCCCATCCCTGGACGTGTTCCAGGCCAGGTTGGATGGGCTTGGACCAGCCTGGTCTAGGGGAAGGTGTCCCTGCCTGTGGTGGATGGGTTGGAATTTAGGTGACCTTTAAAAGTCACTTTTAGCCCAATCCATTCTGTGATTCCAACCTTGCTAAGTTACTGGGGAAAGCTTTAGGCATCTGACAGACCTAGTCCAGCCAGATCTGCTCCAGGGTCCTGGGGAGTTCAGAGTTGCCCAGTTTACTCCAAATTCTTCTAGAGGATTTCTGTGTTTTTTCTCTTGGCTGTAGAAACACTTCATAGGTTTCCTTTGGGCCTCCTGACTTTTGTTACTCTGTGATTCAGGAATTGAGGAAAAGGGAGATAAATGGGTTTACTTAAGTTGCATTGGTGTGGCAGCAGAGTTAACATCCCTGTCACTTTGATATAAAGAATTCTTTTTGGTCCTTTGAGCTTCCTGTGGTTTGCTCTGAGCTTTCAGTGTCCTGTTATTAAGAACTTGTGCATTTCTTCTGTGGGCTACAGCAGACAAATACAAGTATAAATTATTCCAGCTCCAATTCTGTGACAAGTTGTTTGCATATGCAGCCTGAAATTCCTTTATACTGTCACAAATGCTTGGTTTGCAGGATGACAAAATAAATATTCACTGTACTAGAGCTGATACTGGCGTAAGTACACACTGCAGTTCTCTAATTTAATCTTTCTTCATATCAGTGAAAAAAGATATATTGAGAAATTCTTGAAATATTGACATCCTTGTGCAGCACCTGCCTGATTTTGTGCCAGAATTACTTTAATGTATTCAAGCAAATTTAAGTTTGTGTCCACTCTGAACCTGATTAGAATTTGAAGGGCTTGAAAATGAGTCTCTTTAATAATTATTGGAAGTTTGGATAAGGTTTTTAATTTGGAGCATTTTTTTTCTCATTTATGCCTCAAGCTTGAACTCAGAGGGTAAGTCTTATGATATGTCCAGGAGCAGTTTGGAGAGGGAAGACTGGGGAACTGGAGACCTTGATGAACTGAATGTTTTTTCAATATTTTAATTTAAATTTTTTAATAAAATTGCATATGTGTTCTGCCCATTATGAGAGGCAGAAGATACAGTTGCAATGTGTGCTAAATAATTTAGTGTGCTCAGGGTACCTGACACTTCATACATGATAAATTGAAAACTAGATTATATAGTAATTAAAAAATGTTCACCTTCCTCACATTACTGAGGTTAGAAGTGCATGAAACAACTGTCAGTTCTGCTCTGGATCATCATTGTGACCAAATTCAGTTCTTTGTTCTCACTCTGGTGGGATTCAGTGGCATCTGACTCTGCCCAAGTTGGATCAGAAGCAGAGAAAGCTGGATAGGTTTCTTTTTGCTCATCTTCCCTGTTTTCATGCCTAATGAATTATCAGAATTGGAAAAGCTTTTTAGAGAGTAATCCTCAAATAATATATCCTTGTTTGAAATAACAAAAGAGGTGAGCTGATGTTTTTTCATTCTTGTGAAGTGATGGAGCAAGGAATAAACTGCAGTATCAGTGAAGAATTTTAAAAGCTTAACAATGTTTTTCTTGGTTTAGGCTTTATTACTCTTGCTGTCCTTTCTTATGGATTATATTGCAGTACAAAAGATTTACATTTTTCTGCCTCCCAGCACTCATTGCTGAGGCAAAAGCCACATTTATACTGTACACTTCTTTGTGGTATTGAATTCTTATCTTTGTGCAGAAAATATTTGTTCATTGAGTCCAGCTCACACAGGACCAAATACCCTTATATAATTAGGATATTTGTGGCTCTTTTCTGTTTATTCTTAAAGAACTGCATCATGATTTCCTTTATGCTCCAGCTAGCTTGGTTTGCTGATAGGGAATTGTTACACATCAGCTGGGTAGGTATTCACCATTAGTATTGTGTTTTATATATCAACAAAGCAGGCTGAAGTAAGATGTAATTGTACAAATGTATACACTGTGTAATCCCTTGATAGAAATGGAAAAAACTGTTGCTGAAATATTTGTACTTTTCAAGTGAAGCAGCGCTGCTTCTTCACATCAGCTGGAATAGTAAATTTCGGACTGTTTTAACAGTAGATGCATTTTGTATTGGATTTTTCTTTTCCAATAAGTCATGTCTAGGTACCAAATCGTGATAGCTTTAAAATCCATTTCAAATAAACTTGTAATGCTCTACTTAAATACTTACAAGGCAAGTCAGAGTTTCTAAGGGACTTAGTGATTCTTAGCTAAGAAGGTAATGACTGCACTTTGTGAGCAGCGCACTGTCAGAATTCCTCTCCCTGCCGCTGCCCGTAAAATTGGCTTGTTAGTTATTTATGAGGAAAATTGGTTTGACAGCCCTGAAGGCAGAAGTGCTCATTCACAGTACAAGAAGTACCATCGTGCTGTAGCCCTGGCCATGGGATGACAGGAGCTGCTTCTTGGGGAATCACCTCCAACCCCGGGACCATTTGGGTACCTCCGGCTCCAGGACTGAACTGTGGGATGTGCCTCCTGTAACTGGAGTTATCTTGAGGCTTCAGACTGCCTGTAGAGATCTCCAAACATATTTATGTGGCAGCTTTCTGTCACTGTCTTTTTACCTTCTGTGAATAATCTAACTGGTTTAAATTGAATTTTGGGTAGGGATGTAAGCTGTTTGTTATTTCATCCTGGACCTAGAACATGTTCTATTCTGATCTGTGTCTTTATCCAGCTTGGGTTTGGCCAGAAGCCTATGCAGGAGGTGTAAAGTGTGTGTAAATCAGAAGTTGTCCTTGCTGTCCTTGTTCCTTCTCCCTACTGTCTGTGGAGTTTGTTAGCATTGAACAAAAGAGTATTTTAGAAGAACTGACTTCAAAAATCACAGTCATGGCTAGGAAGCGTGACTTGGGTTAGCTGCTGGGGGGTAATTGCAGCATTAACTAAAACCCACAGCTTTTAGACTTAGAGTTTATAGCATATCTAATATTTATCTGCCACCCAATATGTAATGAATCTTAAATCTTCCTGCAAGTATTTCTGGTGGTCTTAATCTGTTTCATGCCAGAGGCAGGGAGAAATAATGCTTTCAATTTTGTCAAATTAAGTTTTTACTGTGCATTAAATTGATTAAATAGAGCAGCAGATTAAGGCAAAAAATACTATCTTAAATTGCAATTCAGGGCTGATAGAATCTTAATGATGCCAAGCTGAAATTTTTCAGTGGGTTTGTGGAAATGAGAATCCATTAATCATACGCGCTTGACTTCGCGCCGTGCGGAATTGGAAACAAACTCTTTGCCTTGTTCCCTTTGCCCAGATGAGTAACGGCCAAGCTGGGAAGGTGCAGCTGAGGAGATATGGGAGCTGCAAGTGTGTTGTGTTCTGTCAAACCAACTGGGTCTCCTGTTTGATCAGGTTCTTGCAGAGAACCCCCTGTGTTGGGGGGTTTCCTGTTACACCAGCGCCGCTGTCTTTGAGCCGCTCTCCGACGGCTACATGACAGAACCAATTAGGAGAAGAAAGCCTGTCTCATGTTGTGTGCTGCACTTCTCCTGTCTGCACTCTTGTTCCCCCACTACCCCCTCTTTACCTCCATAATCTTGTTTTGTCAGTCATCTCTTTGGGTTTCTTTGTCCTGATGTAGGTATGTATTTTCTTTTCCCTGATTTTTTTTTTTTTTAAATTCTGCCCATGGTTCCTCCCTGCCTCACTTGTTACCTTTTTTTGCTGTCTTAATTCATTCTCTATTTTCCATCTGGAAAACTTAATAAGAGGGGACAGAGAGAGCAGAGGAGAAACTAGGAAAAAGTTTCTTCTCTTTTTCTGCTGGGGCATCAGTGTTGTGGTGTGAGGAGGGAACCAGCCTAACACAACTACTGCTAACATGTAACATTTTAAGAAAAAAGAATTTTGTCAGTTTAGATGAATACATAATATATTGCTCTGTAATGTCTCTTCTGCTCTTTCCTGATTTGTTGTCTTTACTTCTGTTGAAGTTCCTCTGTTTGGAGTTCCTCTTTACCCTCTGAGGTAGGCTTTGTGTGTTTTTGGCTTAGGAAGAAATGTGTATTCTTGTGAAATGACAGAAATAACATTTGGTTTTATCTCCTTGCTAATTCTCATTGCCTTGTGTCTGCTGTGGTGTTTGACAAATAATTTACTTGACCTAGATGCTTCTTGAATCAATGTTCCTTTGTAATCTCAGTTTTGGAAATATTTGACTTTTTATTAACCCCCCAGCAGAATGACACTTGGTGGCAGCATGTTATGTCTCCAAACATGACAGGAGTTGGAAGTGGTGCAATCTGTGTCCCTGGGAGGATGTGTAAGACTTGTGGAAACACCCAGATTACGTTAAAGGAGTTGTTCCCATGCATACGGTGGTGAATTTATGGGACTTTTTCTAGCACACTGAGTGTCCTTAATTCTCTTATTTCTTACATGGTTAAGATCCAAAAGGGTCATGTCTTCACTGCAGAACTGATTTCAGCCTCTGTATCTCTGGCTATAAATGCCCATTTGTTGTGAAGGGATGTTGTGCTTCACTTTGAGAACAAGCTCCAGCTGAAGCAAATTCTTTCTCTGTCCAGAGTGTCACAGTTGGGCTAAAAAAATCCTGGTGTTCTCATTACAAATAGATCTCATCTTATTTATCGAGGCAGGTTTCTGTATAGAGCAAAAACTTGTGCAGCTGCTGTCAAACTCGCTGTGAACACTTTGGAGTTATCCCACTGTGAGCAATAAAACATGTTATTTCTAAGGCACTAAGTCTTTTCATGGATGGAAGTGTTAAGGCCCTCCCCCCTCCCCTTTTTTTTTGTGTTTTGTTTTAGGTAAGAACAATGTGTGTGCAAAGGTGATAATCTTCTGTTAAACTTCTGACAAACTACTTGTGTGTTCTTTACTGGAAAATTCTTATATTTTTTTTCTCTCTCATCCTTGTTGGCTGCATGGATTATCTTCAACCTTCTTTCACCCATCTGTAACTTCAAATAAGAAAAATTTAAAACTTTAATTCCAGCTCCTGAAAAACTGCTGTAACAATGGAATCCATGTGTGGGCCAGAACCATGGAAACAGCATAATTTTGCAGTGGTGAAACATGAAAGGAAGTGGCTCGCCCAGCTTTCTAAGAATTTGTGTTTTAACAAAAAAACCACCCAAGATTTGCAAAATACTATTCTAATATTCTAAAAAGATAAACTGTGGGTAGTGTTTTGGGGTTTTTTGTTACCCTAAATCCTTCTAACTAGTTACCTTTTTAAAACTAAAACACTTTTGTCCCCTCTAAAAAAACACTCAAGAAAGCAGTTTTCTCTTACACTGTGGTCTGGGATGTGCAGCTCTGTTTTGAGCTATTTAATATTTTGCCTGAAGTAATTTCTCCTCATTCTCTCCCCATCTGGTTTGCTTATGGGACTCATTTCTGTACCTGGAAACACATTTATTTTACATTCTGGAGCACTTCTGTGCTCTGTGCTAAGTTCCTATCATATCTGAAGCACAAACCAGCCTTTGCTGACATGTAGAGCTAATTTGTATTTCAGTGCAGGAACTACACAATCCTGTCACCTTCTGAAGATGTGGGTGACTTGTGGTGGCGCATTGTGTGTCACAAGTCCTGCATGAAAAAAGACAAGGGAGCTTCAATCACAGCAAGCAATGTCAAGACAATGGTTCTTGTAAGAAAAACATCCACTGAAGCTATCACTTGGAAGAACAAGCACTCTGTTGTACAAATAGAGGGTAGCTACACACATATAGAGTACATGTCTACAGCTTTCCCTAAGCCTGCCTGAGGCCCTGAATTATGTTCATAAAATGTCACAATATTTCCATCAGGATTATGTGATCACAGATCATAGTGCTGGAGATATTCCTGATAGATATGAACTACTGCCAGCACACACATAACATCCTTAAACATCTTAAGTGCTTTGAGAGTTTCCTGGGCTTGTTTAAACACATCTCCTTTAGTGATAACCCGTTAAAGGGTAATATTCCTGTAATGTGGCCAACATTCTTAGAACAGTACTTTTGATTGAGTAGGTGTTCTTACAAGTGTTGTTTAAGCTCGTGACTTCACAGAGCCATGACAGGGAATTTAAGACAGTGAGAATCACAAAATCATTTTAGTTTGAAAAGATCTTTAAAACTGATAGTTCCAGCTGTTAACTCAGCAGTGCCAAGGCCACCACTCAACCATGTCCCAGCAGCATCTTCCAGTGTTTGACTGCCCTTTCTGTGAAAGAGTTTTTCCTAACCAGGCTTAACCTTCCCAGGCACAACTTAAAGCCATTTCCCCTTGTCCTCTTTGTTACCTGGGAAAGAGTCTGACCCCCCCCACCTGGCTCCTTCAACCTTCTGTTAGGGAAGTTGGAGAGAGAGAGAAGATCCCTGCTGAGCCTCCATTTCTCCAGGCTGAGCCCTCCTCCCATCTCCCTCACCTGCTCCTCATCAGTCTTGTGCTCCAGTGCCTTCCCCTGCTTTGTTCCCTTCTCTGGTCATGCTCCAGCCCCTCAATGTGTGTCTTGTCATGAGAGGCCCAAATCTGAACGCAGGATTTGAGGAGTGGTGTCCCTGATGCTCAGCACAGGGGGACAATCGTTAGCCACAGTGTTGCTGAGACAAGAGACGCTGCTGAATGAGACCAGCAACTGCCCAGCCCAGCAGTGGCCCTCGATGGTAGCAGAAAATGTTATTTACAATAGAGTTTGCATGCCTGAACCAGTAGCTGGTGGCACCTCTTTCCACACTTTCCTCTTGCAGGAATTGCATGGTGCTCAGTGCCAGCTGTGGAGAAGGCACTCTTACTGGTTTGAATCTAATTTCCAGTAATTTCCTCAAATACTCTCTGATGCTCAGACTGGCAGGATTTATTGAATGATGGTCCTGCATTGATTTGCTTTTCCTTTTTCTATTTTTTTCTTCTCTTTTTCCCCCACCCCCTCCACTTGTGCTGTGATCATGTTCACCCTGAGCCTTATGTCCCTGCTGAGGGGGCCCCAGATTTGGTAATCTGGCCTTCCTGGGCAGCTGCTCCATCCCTCAATTACTTCAGCTGCCCAGCTCTAGGCATCTCTGCCTCCTTCTGGTGCAGAGACCAGGACTGGACACAACATGTTGATGCTTTTTGTTTTGCACAGTAATACATTTAATTACCATATTTTCAGTACCCTTCCTAATGTTTTATTGCTTTTGGCCAGCTACTCCAGTTTGAGCTGATTATTTCAGAGAAAACAGTGACTCAGCCTTCCTCCCGCAGTTGGAACTGGAGAAAGTGCAAGAGTTACTTGGTTAAGGAGGCATTGCTCAGAATTTTTTCCCCAGATGTATTACATTACAGCTCTGTGTTGAAGTGCAGCTGCTGTCTTAGCAACTTGCTTAATTTTGTAGATCCTTGTTGGGCTATTCCCCCCGCATTGATATGGCTTTTGCTGACCCATAGAAGCTTAATATGACCTGCAGACTTGCAGAGTTCACTTACCCATTTTGTGTTGCTGAATAAAACCAATTATTGGGGAACTACTCCATCCTCTTCTCTATCCAAGCCTCTCTTCCCCATAGGCAAAAGGTGCATATAGTACTTGTGTAGATATTGAGAGTAAATTCTTTATCTGAGTTGCTTAGATACTGCATGTTCTGTAACTCAGTGTGTAATGAGATTGATCCCACCTGCCCTGAGTAATGACTGAGTGATTTCTCTTGCTCTTCTTAATCTTCTTAAATGTAACATCCACCAGAACCTTTTCATTTAATATTCTGCTGTTCAGTGTGCCTGGTCGAAAATTTGGCTCCTGGTGGCTGCATAGATAACTCAGTGGTCATGTTCAGTGATGAGGTGGAAATGAATTTGAAGTGTCAAGGTGCATACAGAGTTCAGGGCAGAGTTCAGCTGAGATGGAAGAAAACACAGGTGGATTATTCTGATAATCTTAATCACAGTTTGCATTTTTTCGATTTCAAAAACTACTAAAGAAGCATAAGTGGAGTTATTTTTGAGGAATATCAGAGGAGGGGAAATTGAGATTCAAAACTGATGAATTTTTTTTTTGTGTAGATGCTATAAGCTAAGGATACTTAATACCAATTTTGTTTTCAAATGGGAAGAGGAAATCAGAAGAGTGGGGTGATGAGAGGAATGTGACACTAAACAGACAACAAATTGAGAAATTATGGAAGCAGATATGAACTGAAAGGCATTCCCAAGGTATGGGATGAATCAGTCGATGCTTGTACTGGTGTAACACTACAAAGCTTTTTCATATTTAAAGCCACTTGAGGTATGTCAGATACCGTGATCATCACACCAAAGATATGCCTTGTACTTCTTTTATCAACCAAACACTTAATTTGAAAAAAAACCCTTTGTGTTCTGTGCAGTGTTTCAGTTGGTCCTCATATTTTTCCTTGCTAAATTTTGTGTAGCTTTTGTGTTTCAGAGGCAGCAGCTTGTGTTAGAACTAGTGAGTGGTTAAAGAGAACTTCTCAGAAGCACAGCGCAGGCTGTGCACGTTGCAGGGTGTCACAGCAGTTCATTGTCGGCTGCTTGCTCGTTAACCTTTTCAGCAGACAGAAATGAGAGCATTAAATCATTACTGCTGATACTCACAGCTGAAGCAAAGATTTAAACCAAGATAATAAGGGACTCCAGTGCAACGTGGATCTCCTGTGAAGTAGGGCTGTAAACACAAGATGTGTGGTTTTGTATGCTGAGTTTCTTCTGATCTGGCTGAAGCACAAAGGAACTGCTGCCAGGTTTAGTGGGTGGAGGTGTCTGTCCTGTAACTGTCCCCCCTCCATTTCTCCCCAGGGTAACAGATGAAGATTTGCAGCTAAGCTGGATATTCAGCTGCTGCTGTGCCTAAGGCAAATGCAATAAATATGTCAATAGAGGAAAAAAACTCTAATCTCAGTAAGCAAATGGTGCTTTTAGTACTATTATGATTGATATTTGAATACCGTGTCAGGTATTGGTGTTTGTAAATTGGGGCTGCTACTGAAAGCCAAAACAGCTGGAGCATGTAAAGACTTATGAGGGTAATAAAATGTTTTGGGAAAATGGGCCTTTACGGTGAGGCCTGTAAACTTCTGCCTCTTATTCTATATAGCTAGTAAATAAAAAGATTTTATTGAGTTGCATTTGAAAATTGCCCTAAAAAACTGTCCTAATGTAAAATGATATAATGAAAGTTTGTTAACATTCAGCCCTGCAGATTGCTAAATTAGAACTGGGTTAGAAGTGGCTCACAAAGGAGATACACTTTTAATGATGAAAGGGGAAAAAATGCATACATGAAACAATGCAACTGGTGGTTTATACAATTTTTTAATCATACTGTAAAACTTCTTAATAGCTTTTCCCTAATAGGTGTGCTGTCAGGATGAATTCATTGCATCTCCAAGGTCTTTGTTTGGTAGATCTGATGG
>VWYI01034744.1:14431-49373 GCA_013399455.1 Anthoscopus minutus | reverse complement strand
TGAAATGAAAATCTTTAATTAAAACTGATAAATCAGTCTCTTTGTACCTAATTTCCAGAATTTCCATCCTTTTCTCAATTTTTCTCTAATACAAGCATTTACGAGCACAACCCTGAGATCTTACACACAGATCAAAATTCTTAAGTGCCATAAAGTATTTTTAGAATAGTTTTATTACCAATTATTCCCTTAAAAGTACTTTCAAAAATACAAAGATGTAATGGCAGACAGTAACTTTCTGCTCTTAGATCTGCAATCCCCTTTTCAAAAAGATCCCAAAAAACAACAAAGAAGCAGAAAAACCTCCAAACCAAAACTAAAACCAAAACCAAAAAAAACCAACCACCAACCCAAAAACCAAGACAAAATTAAGTCATCAAAACAAACATTTTATTGATAGAAAAATTTCGAGATTTTTTTGTCAATCAAGATTAACTCCAAAAATGTCATTACTTTTGATTTTAATAGTATTCTTAAGCACAGATAGGATGAAAAAGCTGATGTTTTTACAACAGTTCACCTGAAAATGGACATTGTGGAAATCTTAATTTTAAAATCCCTTCTAACAGAAAAAACCAAAAAATTACAAAAAAAACACCTGCTGTGATTGAAGACTAACTAGAGATTTATTCATGACCCTTAGGTTGACCTTAAAGAGTATAAAAGTTTCCCTTCACAGCTTTGCTTAGTAAAGAAATGTAAATGGAAAGCCTGAGGTACCATTGTAGATAAGCCAGCACAAATTCTCCTGAGGTAGAGCCACTTGCATAGTGAGTCGTAATGAGGTCAAGACATTGAGACAAGTCTGCAGGGACTCTGGATTCTGAAGATTTCTGTCTCTGCTGCAAACCATCTGATAAATGCAAACATTTCTTGCTTGCAAAACATGGAACTAAAAAACACAGAAATATATATAAAGTTTATTAAAATACAAGCATATGTCAGTTCACATCAGCAAAGAACAATAAAATGCTGAGTAAAGAAAAGATTAGGCATAACAGCAAAAAAATATCAGCATGACATTGAACTGAGCATTAGAATATAGAGAAAGTGCTAATGCTTCAGGATTGCTGTGCCACTAACCTGACTCAGTTTCCACTGTGTCACAGGATGAAAATGGACCTGGTGCACTAGGAGTGCTGGAATTGGTGTAGGGACACTGAGGCATTAAACTGCTATTCAAACAATTTGGCTTTGACACTTGGCTTCACTGCAGATGTCTTCCATAAACTAAGGCAAGTTTTAACTTAACTACACTTCTCCATCTATATCACCAATATCTTATTTCTCACTCTCATCTCTTTATTTTCTCTTCCACAGATGGATTTTTCCTTCTTTTCCTAGTAATACCTAACATAATGTGACCTCAGTCTTGTCTGGACTACAGCATCAGCTGAACAAATAATGTGAAAAAATGGGCTAAGTGGGACATGACCAGTCAGTAACTATCAATCTCTCAAAAGCCTCCTAACCTGATAACATTTGAAATTATATTATTTTGTTTCAGTCAATTCACTGAAGCTGCAAGTTTCTAGCCCTGAATTGCCATTTCTTAGTGTTGCATTTAAAAAAATGGCATTATCTGTGGGAACATGGCAAAAACATTACATCCAAAGCTTTTAGATGTAATCATTTGACACATTATCATTTTCCATTTCAAATTGTAGGGATCATTGCCAAACTAGATTCTACATCTGAAAATTTAGGGATATCTTAGTCTGTAAAGGCTAAGTTACAGAACAGGCATTTTAGTATAGACTTGCAATAACATTTGCCAGTAGGATTGGTTCAAGGTCTAGGCAGACATACAGAAAAAAGAGGAGAGCATCTCTGGAACTTCAAATTTATTTACAGAACATGTTTAAAAATTTATTAACACAGTCTTTGATCATATTCTTTCTAGGAAGCTGAACCACATTTTAAAAACAAAAAAATAATACAAACCAAGAATCTCTTCTATCAGGATTCTGCTTCTATCTTTTAAGCAAACTATCTGCTTTCTTCTCTTCACTAAACACCTATTTACACTCGAACTCTGACTCGAGGATATGAATTTGATTAGCTGAATACACAGGAGCTGCCCACCATTTCTGTTCATTGTTCTTGATCACACAGTAACTTGCATTAGTTAATTCAAAATACCCACCATGTACAAAAGTAGAGCTTCTCAGCAAATAACTGCTTAAAGTAAAATACAACATGTTTTTAGCATTCCCCCTATATCAACTGAAACATTTTCTTCCAAGAATAACAAAGGGTATATTGCAAGTCCCTACCTTGATAAGTAATTAACACAAAAGCATTCCAACACATTCTTAAGGTCACTCAGCTTCCTTGATCTTAAAGCACTTAGAAAATTATTCAGTGTTCTGCCCTTTTTCTTCACAGTGAAAAAAATAAGCTATAAAAAAATTAACACTGCTTTTCTAACTGTCGTGACCTTTTATTACAAGCAGTATTTTGTGCACTTATGGTACAAAATACAAAAGAATGTTTTAATTATCTTGCATTCTGCCTGGTTCTTAGATAATAAAATGTAGAAATTTCTGAAATTGCAGGACATTAATCAAATTTTGCCTACATCCTGATTCTGATAGAGGATATTAGCAACTATTTCAGAGCAAAAAAATTGTAAGCAGTTACAGAACACCACATTCAGAGAAAACCTCTGTTTTAACACTGAGTTGATTGGCCTCTAATCAACTAAGTGGTTGGCCTCTGCCACAAAACCATTAGGTACTTCTATACTCTTAAAATATACACCAACTCCAGAAGCTCATATACATATGATCATTAAATCTCAATGCAATTTGTATCAACAAACTAATAAATATTAGTAATGTTATTATATAATTAATATCAAGTACATTTTTGGAGGATAAAACGGACTACTTACTTTGAATCTGTGAATGTCTTTGGCCAGAAAACTTTTAAAAACTCAAAACCTACCATAAGTGGTGCCTTTTTGTCTCTGACACCATTTGGAAAAAAGGTGGATTTAAAGCAGTGCACATCATCCATGACATTATCAAGGTTTACGGAAACAAACTGCTGAAGGTATCTTTCATAGCACTGTAGAAGTGCCAGCTTATATTCCTGAAAAAAAAATCATAAGTTCTTTTTATGGTTTGTATATTGCATTTCTATTTCTATAAAACATGTGGGTTTTTATTATCTTTATGAAAAAGGTATCAACATGAAAGAGCAACAGGAAGTAAAGTACCACAGTTTTATACAAATATCCAGCAATGTAGTCTGAACGCTCAACATATGAAAAGTTGAAATATTTAAAAGAATGGCTTGTGCTTTGTGAGTTTTGTTTATTCTAATCATAAATACAACATATCAGAGAACAATTACAAAGCAGGGTCCTGGGCTAATGTAATAGAGTTGCTGGAATACTCTGCAATTTTACAACAGTAATTACAATGACTTTACACTTCAGAAAAAAGTACTTAAATCAATAGAACTTTATAAACAATATATAAATATAATATCTTTTCTCTTCCTAGTTTCCATGCCGTCTCTTCCTTGTTTCCATGTTGTCAAAGCTCTTCTTTTTTTATACATATAAAACAGATAGAAAGAATAAGATGTATTAAAAAAGACTGAAACAAGTAAAAATTGGAATTTACATATGGCCAAGAAATCAGCATTGATAGACCAGAAATTGCCACTGGGCTTTTAAGAACTGTTAGCAAAAAGGATGTTGAGCTTCATGTCTCATTCCAAACAGAGCTCCCCAGCAGCTTGTCAAACCACTCTAAAATCATGCTGACTCTATGGTTCATCTCTGACTCAGATGTGGAAGTGACATTTACTGAATCATCACCACCACTTCCTTCAGCAAGGATTACATTTAGGTTTCTCTACCAATTTCACTAATTTTAGCACACACACTAAATAAATTCTTGAGGGAAAAGTAACTAATTTCTGCTGGTAAAAATGATCCTTTAATATTTAACCACACAAAATTCTTATTTTCTTGCATGCCCTTTATTTTTTTCAATATAAATTCCTTCTACCACAGTAACACCTTAAATGTTTAATCATCTGAGGAGTCCAACTCACATGGTCCTATTGTCCTATTTGCTGTGTGAAAGCAGCAACCATACATAGAAACTTTGACTTTCCATGGGCAGTCAGTCACTTGTGTAATCTAATACATACATTCAGGCTGTGATGACACTCAGAATCCAAAGCCATGGATCAGAATACCATTAAGATAGTTATTGACACATAACAAAAAGGTAAATTCTCTCCTAAACAGTTTAAAACATGCGTGTACAACCAAAGATAACAGGCAGACACAGGCAGAGTGGGAGGCAGGGAAAAAACGAGTCAGCACTGATCATATGATGACTAATGGACTAAGTAATTTCCAGATATATGACTTAATCAACCTAGGTGTGTCCTAAAAAACACATAGCAGATGTCTTATAGGAAGGAATCTAAAGGCACTAAAAAAAATACAGCAGAAAGAGAGAAAGCTAAGCAGATGACTACCCACTATTTTTAAGGACTACACATCATTATGTATTATATAATGTGTAGGTTAAAATTTAAAATATTCAACACTAGTTTTCAACGAGGAGTCTAGAGGGCTACTTAGGGAATAGGCTTTACCCCACCTATCACAGACCTTGGTTTCACACCATATTCATCCTTCCTGTAATGCACTTTGAAATTTGCAGCATCTGCTCCCTGTTGTTTCTATTTATTTTCTTTTCAAGGAAAAAAATAGAACGAAAACTAGGTTTTCATTCTAAAATTAAGTTAAATAAATGCACTTTAAAAAGAGGAAGTTCCAAAAAAAAAGTTGAAAGTATTAGGCTGGCCAGCAAAACAACTTCTTCAGCAACACTGATTACTGTAGAAAAACACCTTACACTAGAAAATTGAAGTTGCAAGCAAAAGTCTTTAAGCAGAAACATGGATTATTTTCAGGTAATCTAGGGTCAAGTCATTAAGCACCTTGGACGTAAGGGCCAAACTATATTGGAGTGCTGCTTTGGGAAGCCAATGTAGAGTACCGAGAGCAGCATTTGATACTTTTGAAATAACCTTACTGAGTACTCTGTGAGAGCAACACTTCCCAAGCACTAAAAGCTTCATGTAATGTTTCAAGCAATTCCTAGAGCCCAGAAGCTATGAAAACTTTAGGAATATACAAACATGAAGAAAATATCAACAGGATTGTCTAGGCAATGCTATTAACAACTGCAGTTATTCAAGCTTCCTTAAGAATTTCTGTATGTCTAAACCTACACCATGACCCTGCACCTTTAATTGTAATGGCTCCACAGTTACAGACTCTTCTATAAGCCTTCTTCAGCCTTCCAGGGAGTGCTGAGTGCTGCTGAAACTCAGCTACAGCTGGCTGTTCTTTATTCATGAGCAGGCTACTTTTGTGGAATTCTTCAGGTCACATGCAATGAAGGATACAGAAGACTTCATAACATCTGCATGATACTCCTGCCTTTGCCATTGGCCTGCAGAAAAGCTCACCAGGCAGCCACACATAAACACTCCCCGTGAACAGCACAAAGAGCGTCTCTCCTTGCTGCATTCCATCAGCAAAGGACATAAGAGTGAAAGAACAGACTCACTGGAAATGTGACTCAAAAAGATGTCCCCTCAAACCACCTTGATACATTTCCAGTTATGCACTCTTATTTTTATTTATTTTCTTTTATTCCCATTATGGTAAAAAATTAAGTAGAAGTTACATAACTGGTTTTCTAACTATGTATCTCTGAGCTGCTTCTGAGTGTTGTTTAGTAACTACCCTTGAAAGCCCCAGATTTGACAACATTACTTTCAGACACAAATATCACTGAGCTTCTGAATGGTTCACTCTTGGACTTTTTTCACAGGGAACACAAAGGACAAATAGTATATAAAAATATAGTTGCCTTATTGATTCAGATAAACAGTTACTAGCCTGGCATCCCATCTCCAACAGTAGTCATTAACATATGACTAAGTAAAAGCATAAAAATAGAGTTGTCATATAGTGAAATGTCCCTCAAATACTGTCTCCAACAATCTAGCTCCTGAATCCATTTTAGT
Source organism: Anthoscopus minutus (assembly GCA_013399455.1). NCBI lineage: Eukaryota > Metazoa > Chordata > Aves > Passeriformes > Paridae > Anthoscopus > Anthoscopus minutus. The sequence goes on along the minus strand of VWYI01034744.1, from coordinate 43,301 downwards.
TGTGATCTACCCTTTTTGAGGAGACCAGAAACGCACATGTAATTGAAGATGCAGGAGCATCACTGATGCATATAGTTGCTCAATGTGTAATTGCACTCTGGCTCTTGTTTACTGCTCCTCTCCTTTTTATTCATGTTTGGTTAACTGAGCATTGAGTCCAGTCAGTGGAACTTCTCTATCATTGTCAATTTCTACTTTAACACCATTAAAGGCACAGTCAGATATTGTACTCTACCATGCTCAAACATCAAACAAATATTAAAGAAAGATTTTGGGGTGTTTGAAAAGACAATGGGTGCATAGAAAATATAGATACAGAAAATATATTCAAAAATCAGGACAATTTTACAATAAGAAAGCAAGAAATACAAGCAACCATCACTGAAATTATTTTGTAAAAGTTTTTGCTACTTTTTAAATAGCTTTCCATAAAATACAATTAAAAATTAAAGTAGAATAGAAACATAATGAAACAAAGGCTATGATAGAACCTTTCCTGATTTCAAATTACTTACTTTGATCTGAACAAGGGTATCACCAACTTTTACAAGTCTTTCATTGTAATACCACTCTGGTAGTCGTGGCTTATATTTGATCCAAATGTTAAACAAAGTATTTGCTCTTAAAAAAAAAAAAAAAAAAAAAAAGAGAGAGAGAGAAAGGGTTTCAGATTAAACTGGCAGTAGACGTGTCATAACAAGTAAACAAATTAAGAAGACTTCAAATTGTGAAAACTCCTTTCTTCCAAATCTATTTGAACTTCTACATATTTCAAAACAAGTGATCATTAAAACCAGATTTAACAGGCAGACAAGGACATTTCTGGGTTTCATTTCTGTCACCAGTTTTTACCATACATTTTAAATAGGATGAATTTTCTCACAGGTAAATTCTTATTAAAATGTCCTAGTAATAATTCCCTTGTGTTGTTTAAGCACAGTCACAAGCAGAAAATCTGTCCCACTTTTCAGATAGCATTTGAGAAGTTCTGTTTGAAGAAAAAGTTTGAAATCTTAGACTCAGTGAATTAGAGTTCACAGCAATTATTGGACTGGAAACTACAAATATTATGAGTAGGAAAAAAATCCCAAAATAACTATGTATGGTCAGGTAGCTGCAACCTTGGGAACTGGTAGCCATGGAATAAACCACGAATATACAGAATATATAAAGCTATGGTATACAGAGCTACACCATGAATCACAAAAGAAGAAATGTTCAGGAATTTTAAATTGTAAGGGATAGGATTCAGAGAGAACCAAATGACACACTTGCTAAAACAGAGAGGATTTTATGGCAATAGTTGTGATGCTCTTCTGTTGCCTCTGTCTATTATTCTAGGCACAGTTGTCAAGGATGCCTTTGTGTAACAAATTGCCTATTTTGCTGAACCAGCAAGCCTCCCACAAATGGTAACTGATTCTAAGCAGTTTCCCTCTGCTACAGAGACACAGACTACATCCTGCCAGTACTACAGCCCCTACCAGCCATGGTTAGATGGCCTCGTGCCCTCATGTGTACAACTTCCCCACATTAAGTTTCTTTAAAAAAGCTACATTCTAGCTGGAAAACAATAACTGATCAGAGAGACTGCCAATAAGCACTGGGACTTTTTTATAAAAGAATCCTGTTAGGAAATTACCAGTATTGACAGTGTTGACTGTGCCAGGCATCTCTTACATTTATTCTCTTAACAAATCACTTATCCAGAAACGTCAGTAGAGTGCATTGTGATACTGCTACAGCCAAATTATTTATAGGTAGCAATTTATCAGAAAAGAAAACAACCAAAGAAATATCAATTAATATTTAAAGAAATCAACATCTGAAAAATATCCTTCTAGCTGAATTGTCATGCATAAACCATATGCTTACTGGTGTGAGCTGGAACTTTTCAACTTTTCTTAAGACTGAGTAGATCAGAACTGAAGAAACTTTCTTAAACTGTTCTCTGACATTCAAGTGCTTGGCATGCATTCTCCCAGTCTCTCATATAACTCTTCATTTCAGCTTATAAGAACACTCCCAATTAAAAAAAAAAGGCACCATAAATAACATTTTTTCCACACAGAAAGCTGTGAGCCACCTTCACATCTCAAGGTGAAACAGATGGCTTTATGAGAAGTTTGTCAAAATTATCTTTACAACAAAGAAATGCAATCATAATCCTTTTATTTTTCTAAAAGTATCATCTCAGCACAATTCTCAGTTCTTGAAAGTAAGCAGCAAGAAAATAAGTAGGACATCCTAGAGGTGTATCCTAAAGGAAAAATGCAGTAACAGCACAAACTAGGCCAAAAGCAACAATCAGAATAAAATGTTCTAAGGCATTTTTAAGGAGAAATTTTTTAAGGAAACTATAGCCCAGTAAAATGAAGGGCACTTTCCAAATGGATAGGATTGAGTCCTCCTTGGTACATCCTTTACAATTAACAGTCTGGGTGGGTACTGAGTTCTTTTACTGAGAAAAATACTCCACACTAGTTAGTATCTGAAAAGGAATCTGTCAGGCAGTGGAGCAAAGTTCCTTTATACTATTAAAGGAAGAATTTAGGAAAAGACTTTCAGAGACCAAGAGATTTGACAGATATTAGGGGGAAAGGGGGAAGGGGAGAAGGAGAGGGAAAAGAGATAGCAGGAATGACCCTGGATTTACCTGGAAAGATAATACTAGAACATTTCTTTAAGACTGATTAGCTCCCTTTAAGACTGATTAGCTCCAAGTCCACAGCAATGGTCATCTTCATTTTTTGTTTTGAATGTTGATGTCAACACATGAGATTCTCAGATACAATAAACAAGTAACAAATGTGTAAAGACTAGTTTAGCAAAATACTGATAAACCTGACCAGGCTTTCAGCTTCAGTGGGAAGGTTAAGGTAAATTGATTCTGCTACAATGCCATGACTAACTTCAAGTGAGTTCGTGACACAGGAATGTTTCTTTGACACAGACAAAAGAGGAGAGTGAGACACTTCCCAAACAGCTCAGCCTTTCCTTTAAACAGCCTGTAGGACACCAGAGTAACGAGTTAAGCAAGTGAATTCTTAAAAAAAAACAGTGGATTGTTGTAGCTCACAGGTGAAATTTCTTTATTTCCATCCATAGTAGAAAAAATTTCCTTTAGGTCAACCCATAATAGTGTGCACAGGATAAGGCCCACATGGCTAAAATCTTTACTACAAGTATAAAGAATTCTCTGACGCTGATCAAAAGGCCATCTTATTAAATAAGAGTGGCTAAGCTACACAACATGAGATAAAATCAGGAGTTCAAGGCAAAGCTTTGATGGCCCTGACGCCAAGAGAAATGGGGCAAAACAACTTCTTGTCTAGTTGAGAAAAAATTACTTTTGATTGCTATTTCCAACTGAAAATATTTGTGATACCAGGGCAAGTACTTAGTAATTTTTGTTTCCCACATTAGAACATTTAAGTGCCTAAATTACAGCCTTTCTGTTGACTTATAAAATCAAAGGTTGAAAGAGTTGGAGGCATACAGCTGATAATTTTATTTTTGTAATTTGAACATACTTGCCACGTGGAAGCTGGTTTTCTTGTTGCTTGTAGAACAAGAACACTTTGATCTCAATCCATGCTACAAAAGATAGCTTGAAAAATGACACAGCAATAAGTCTTTAGAGCATTTAGGAAGGCATCAGTAATAGCCATTACCTTCAGAAATTCTTAGAACCAGACTATAGTTGGTTCTGCAAGCCGCACATGGTCCAATTTTGAGTTATCAAACAATGAAGAAATAGGGAGAAAAATCCCTGAAATTTCACAATCACAAATAAATAGTCTTGACTTTGCTAACTGCCAGAACATATGCTAATAATCAGAATTCCAGTCTTCTACCTCTGTACTGTCCCTTATACAAATGAAGAACGCCTGAGGATGCAGAGCTAATGGGAACTTCATGTTACTCAATAGACCTAATGCCCTGGAATTTTGGTAAGGGACCATTACCACCAGAGACTTCTGGGATCAAGACCTTGATATAGTCAGTTCTCATCTCCATGATGAACACTGCACATTTCTCCAGATGTGAAAATGCTCTCGTGCCAGCCAAGGTATGCACAGTCATGGGTCACATCCACAAAATACCAGTCTGAGTAAGAGAGAACTTACTTAAATTGAAAAGTAAAGTGCAAAAAGGCTTGGAGACACTGTTCACAAAAACTGGTAACTTAGCACTATATTGCAAACAGATTCGATTCAGCATGGCCACCTCCCAACCAGAAGATACAAAGAACACATAGAAGAATCACTGTTGGCAATTTTGGTAGTGTCTGAAGCAGCCAAGTAGTGTCATTTCTTCTAAGTGGGCCTGGAGAGAACAGTTTTCAATATAATAATACCTATCAGCTAAAGCTGAAAAAAAAGGTCTGAAACTACAAAAAGCCTTCAAAATAGCAAACCACTGAAATCAACTGGTGAAACAATATAAAAAGCCAACATACTGAGACTCAAAACACTAAAGGCAAAAAACCTGGAGACTGATACCTGCCTGATACATCTAGGCCTAGATCCAATGATGAACATGCCCCATAAATAAATTAGGAAGCCAGACAGCTTAGAATAGGAAAGATCTCCAGCTCAGACAAAGGCCAGACTGCAGAATCTGAGTACCTTCTGAAAATGTATACACCTACTTCAGAGCAGGCTAAGTGGTGGATTATTTCTAGGAAACTACTGAGTGAAATATGCAAGGGTAGAAGCTGTACCTAAGTGATAAGGTAACCACCCTGTAACCTAATCACTATGCTGTTTTTGAATGAGCTTTCTATACCCTGGGAAACTGTTGGGGTTTATGTTAAAGACCTGTAAATTTAGAACAGAATAGTATTCAGATTACAACAATAGAAAATCAACTATTCACCTTAAAAGAAGTAGTTGAGCTCTTATATCACAGTGTGCCTAAATGCAGCAGGGAGAACTACATGAGAAATGCACAGTCTGCAAAAGACATATGCATGCACTATGAATCATACACCAATCCCAGTTGCTCTATCTTAACTGCATTGCAAAATCTCGACTTATGCATTCCCACAGATATGCATGTACGCAGGCAAACAAATATGCACTATTATACTTGCCATATGCTCTGCCTGCATCTATGTGTATAAAAATACACCAACGTAGACAGAAACATAGGCACGAAAAGAGCTGCGTGGTGCTACCCTCGTGCAGCCCTGCTTTTGAAGGCATGTACGTGCCCACAAGCGTTCACCCTCGCACACAGCCGCATACGCTGCGGCTGCCAGTCCCTGCAGCGCTGGCAAGGGATTTTCCCACCAGGAAGCTCAGGTGGCTGTGACAGAACCAGCAGTGCTGCCGCCCACTTCCACAACCCCTCGTGGTTTTTCCCTAAAGCACTCGTAGGAAGTACTGAAAAAAAAAAAAAAAGCAGCGGTGTTCAGATTTCTGAGGGGATTTTCGTTACAATGAAAAAAATAAAAGAGGAAATGGATTGCCAGTGCTTTGGCACACTGCTGGGGAAGTTTGTTGGGCGAGCAAACTGCTGGCTATCTCCCAGTGCAGCGGCCGCGGGACTCCCACGGCAGTCCGCGGCTGCGGCGTGAGGAGGGAGCCGAACAGGGGCGGGCCGGGAAGCGCGGCCCAGAGAGCAGCGGGGAGAGCCCGCGGGGCGGCCGAAGGAACAGAGCGAAGGAGGAGGGGTGCGGCCGAGAAAGGGAGCTGAGACACGGCCACAGGGAACGCCAGCGGCTGCCGGAGCGGACGGCGACGCGGGGATCGGGGGCGGCGGCGCAGCCCTACCCGTGGCGGTGCAGGTCGTGCTGCGGCAGCTTGGCCTCCCTCGCCCCTCGCAGCCGCCGCAGGGAGCTCAGGACGCGCCGCAGCTCGGCCTCGAAGCTGTCCACCACCGGGTTGCCCCGCGCTACGGGCCCGAAGAAGGCGGCGTGCGGGGCCTGCGGGCCGGCGGCGGGGGGTGGCGGNCTCGGCCCGGCCGCGGACGCGTCGCTGTCTCCGGGCAACGAGGCCGCCCTGGACGAGGCGGGAGGCAGCGCACGGACCGGCCTTTCCACAGCCTGTTTCGCTAAGGATGGCACTTTGCACTCACTGGTTGTGTCGCTGTGTCTATTGCACGGCTACGCACAGAGGAAGAAAGTATGCTTATCCTCTGAATGGTTATGTTTGTCCATTTAAAAGAAAAAAAACAAAAAAAAGGTGAACTTTTGAAACTAGGAAACTACCAGCCCATATTTATGTTATAGGAGGTGCCTATAGCAACCTTTGTGTTTGGAAGTTCTTTACAGGCACTGTAGTAAATAGGTTTGGGAGGGCTGTGAAGGAAACCGACTCTGTTGCCATATTCGTCATCACGATTAGCGTAAGGGACAGCTGAATTGAAAATACGAAAGTGAAAGAAATATGGTAAGTGAGCAGTGTTCTGGCAACCAGGGCCTTTGGAGACAGTTTCTTGATTGTGAATGGAAAAGGATCAGCAAAGATGGGTAAAGCAAAGAAACACTTAAAAAGTGCATCCAAGTAATTCATAGATGACAACAAAATAACTATCCTTCCAACAGCTGGAGACGCACAGCATCACGACACTGAATTATTGGAATCAGAAAATACTGCACTAGCAATGTCGAAGAAATTACATGGGAATCATCTAGATACTATTCATCCTTGGAAAACTGGGAAGATGAAAAAATATGATTAATTTATGACTAACATGTCTGACTCATTTTACACACTGATTTTGTATTGTTACCTGCTGGCAGTTGTGTGGATCCATTGTCCAACAGGTATTGTGAGACTATGGGAAGATCCAGTGACAATGGCCATGCATTTAGATGGGAGCAAATTTAGGCAAAGCACAAGAGGGAGTGGATTCCTCAGATATCTGTGAAGGAGGTAGAAAATGAAGCCTGCAATGAAAAGACATGGCAAAAAGATTTTGATGCAGGGATTTAGAAATCACTGTGTTTGGAGACAAATTTTACAGAACAAATGAAATATGAGAACTTGGCTTGGAGACCAGCTACTAGACATTTAAAGTACTTTGCCATCCTAATGAAAGAACTCCCTGTGATGGATACCAGATGACTAATAAAACACTGGCCTCTTGGGAAAAGTGGCTTGTGCCACTGTTAAGTATTGCTGGTGGCATCCGTTTTAAGTCCGTATGAAGTTCTGAGCTAGTTTGCCTCACTAGATGGTGCTGCATCCCAAAGGGCTGATATTCACATTCCTGGAATGCAGAGAGTGCTGTTCTCAAACCAGCAGTGCCTAGAAGCTGCAAGAGGAACTTGAGAGACTGGAAACTAGACTGCTGAGTAAAACTTTACGTATCTCTAATATTTGGATAGGAGATGTTGGAACAAATATAACATTTGCAATCTGGATTAGCTTTTCAGCCCTAGAAAACAAACTGAGTCAAGGAGAACAATAAGGGAATGGGAGGGTAGCCATTCCCCAGAGGGCAAGATTGCAGAACTTTGTAAAGATAAAGCTTTAACCACTGGGAGGTTAACAAGGGCGTAGTTGGTCAGCCAGCTCATGAAGAGTCTTAGTCTAAAATTCCTGGGTCAGAGTTCAACAGGATCAAAGTATGCATTCCCTGGTAGGTGGAGTTTTAATGTATGGAGGATAGTTCTGACCTTCTCAGCAACCAGGGTGGCTCATAGCAAGGAAATACACCACCACAAACACTATGGTATATATGTTATTTCAATTTTGGACGCTTACAATATTGATTCCTATTATACTTTTCTGGGAAAGACTGGAGTTTAAACTTCAGATAGTCTCCATCTAACATTTAGTATATTGAACATTTAATTGGGTCCAAAAGTCAAAAAGGCTTATAGATAAGTGATTAGAACTTTTCAGCTTCAGAAGGAGTGTAGATTCTTCAGAAGCATTCAGCTTGTATAACCTGATCTTTACAGAGAAAAGCTTGGTATATACAAAACAGTAAGAGTGATGGCTACTGAAAATTTAACCATGATGTGATAATTTCCTCAAAAGATAGACATACCTGTATAGCTTGGAAAGTTTGTAACAATTTTTTGAATTACATTACATTAGGGTCTCTACACCCTAAAAATATGTGATCTGTTGATTGGGAGGCTAATAATTTATTCATCATTGGTAGGTGAACATTTAGATAGTAATTTGAACTACAGTAAACATTAGTGAGAAAGTAGGAGACCTTATGGAGCATTGGCATGGACAGGATCCCAAGAAATGGAACTTAGATAAATCCCCTGATCCAAAGAGAGAGGGTATAGCAACCTGTGCTTTAATACCACCACGCCAGATAGAGGGAAGCTGCCTCAGAAACAGAAGAACCCACAAAGAGTTAACTTAGTAAAAACCTATATAGGAAGTGTTTGCTTTCATGGCTATGGGGCCAAGAGTATGCTTGAGGTATAAAGGGGGAAAACCTTGCTGTTAACTCATCCAGCTGCCTGCTTACTTCTCGTGTGTCTGTTCCACTTGTGTGAACAGCAGTGGTTACTAAGAGCAAACAAAGAGGGGAAACACTGCATGATCACAGCAGAGTTGGGCAGGAAGAGTGTGCAGTAATATCTGGGTACAGGGGCTGAGGTAACGTCTGCTGAGCCCTATCTAGTACATCAGTCAAAGTTTGTTTCCTATGGATAATTCTGAGATGCATGTTCAGATGCCTTTCTAGGATGCTTGTAGCAAATATACACCTGAATTATGAATTATGGTGCCAATAGACTTTGCTGTTTGATATTCAGAGAAAAGAGGCAGTCATGGATGCTGTATTACCAGATTTCTGCAGGGTAAGTTGACAGTCCCCAGAGATTTGAAAGAGCTACATTTATGTCATATCTTCCATGATACTTTCAGGAAAAATAGTTTGAGATTAAATGATTCTGTGCTATCACTTTGTATCTCAGGTTGATATGCTGATGAAGACACTAGAATCTAAAGCAATGTTTAATACACTTATGTACTACATATTCAGAACTGGGATATGCATTTACTCTGCTTGCAGTATGCCTGCCTGGTCCTAAGAGCCAGTGGGAATCCACTTTGGGTAGGGTATTCCCCTTTGAGTAGGATTGAATTGTTGGATTAAAAGATAGAAGAAAATCTAGAGAAAGAAGCAATAGCAGGTGTGTAGTGATTCTTATGGAGAAATTTGCTTTGTGAGTCAAGCAAAACAAGGTCAAGGAAACACAAAGTCTTATATGACAGTACAGCATTTGCTACTTACATGCTATAGAGGAATCATATATAATACAAAGGAATGGTTCTAAGTTACCTGATAAAGCTGATAAAGCTCCATAAAAAAAGCCATCAGACAGCTGGAATAAGTGGACTTCAGAAGCTGCTGAATGTCAGGAGCACTGCCACTTTATAAATATGAAGAAGTTGTCTGATGGCAGGGGGAAAAAAATAAGAACTTGTGCTGAGCTTACAAGAGTCCAAACACATGCTGGAATTAATGGACCTTCCAATATAACTAACTGTACAGGAAGCAGAGAGGTGCAGCAGACCTGCAAGCTTCTTGCTATCACCTCCTGTGGCATTTGTCTATACCTACGTCTAATGAGACACATATGGGAATCCTGGACCTTTATGGGCATTTATGAGAGATTATAGTCAGCATTTCCTTCCCACCTTCTTGCTCCTGAGCTGTTTTGGGTAAACCTGCTTGTGGCTTACTGGATGTGTCTTTAGACTCAGATGCCTTACTTAAATCTGCCTTTACATTCAATCAAAATTTTTGGATTCCTACCCTTATCTAAAGGCTGCTTACTACCTTCCCATAGAAAAGTTACCAAGATGAGAGATCCACTGTCCTGTTTTGACAGCATTTGTATTTTTTGAAGAAATCTGTACTGAACTGGGAATCTACACGCCTGGTTGCAAAGATAGGGAAATATGAAAAGATGGTGGGAATGGTTTACTTAGGACACCGTACAGCTTTTCAAACAAATCAGCTGTTCAAGTCCTTTGCTGAGACAGTGACACATATTTGTAAAAATTTCAGTACTCTTCCTCTCAGTGAGCAGTATACAAAATTGGTCAGACAATGGCATGGTCTCTGAATTCTGTGACATAGATTAACAATAGCTGAGGCATGTGTGTCTTTTGACAGGCAACTGATGATCTTTTAATATATAATGAAAGCAGATCTGGGACAGTTTTAATGCAAGTGAATGCTAAGAGAAGGAAAATGCTACGTTTTCACTTGAAAACACTTCTTGGCTTCCTTTCTGGTCTACTTCATCAGTGTTGTAAGAGGAAGGGAAAAGAGTGATCGACACAAGATAGAACTGAAATGACTGAGAACTATGCCAGTGCCAGGTTCTTACAGAGCTGCATTCAAGCTTGGGGTGACAGTTGTCTCTATGTTTTCATTGTATTATATGAAAGGCTTCAGTGCCAAATCCTAAAGATGATGTGAGAGCTTTCAAGGTTATAGTATATGAAAGTATTTTTTTTATTTTAAAATCTGAGTGTGAGTGCTCACAAAAATGTTTTCTCAGTTTCCTTTTATCATTAGGAAAATTTTCTTAGGCATCTAAATTAATCTTAGTTGACTTACAGAAAATGGGAGAAATCTGGGAGAAGTGATCTTGTTCAGCTGATTCCCCCTCCTCATTGCAAAGAAAGTGTAGGAGTGTCTAATATTTTTGTGAACAATCTGTGAGATTTGACTCACCCACTCAAGTTGTATCGTTATGCATTGAGTGGGTTAAGCAGTCTTTGGGGAGGGAGATACAGCAGGGGTTTTATATAGCTGCTTGAGTTTGTAAGAGGTTTAAATTGAAACGACAGATTCTGAGATCTTGATTATGGACTTAAGTGCCAAAGGTAGCAGTTGGAAATATGAAAGTCCGTGAACAACTTTACAAAAGTGGAAATATTGCTTCAAGGAGAGAGTTTGCCCACAGTTCATGTTATTCTCTTAATTTTTTTCAGATATACTTCATTCCAGCTTACAGGTAAATTCTACTCAAGTAGACTTCAGTTGATGATGAGATTATTTTGCAAAGGCTTCTAGGAACCTGCAAATATTTCATCTGAGAATGTACAATTTTCAGTTCATTAGACAAACTATGGAGGAAAGTTCGTGTCTTACTTAAAGATCTTGTCTCAAATCTTAGGAAGCCATAAGGGTTCTTCTCATGAAGAAGGTACACCTAAAGCTAGTTTAGAGGAACAGTAAAGATGTCTTGCAGAAAATCCCTATAAATCCCTTCCAATCATGAAAAAGTAAAAGTATGAACAAGATTTTTACTGATATGCATAGAATCTGCATCTTAGAAACATTCTAAAAATGTGGAACACTTAGATGCATGCATAAAAAAGCTAGAGTCTTTAGTTAAAGACAACACCCAAATTATTGAGCAGAGATGGCCAAGGTAGTTTTTTGCCATGGACTGTAGCAGAGATGGAGTGAGGAAATTATTTCTCTTTTAGCTACATTCAGCTTAGGCTGATTGCTACATAGGCATCTAGTAGTTAGATTTGATTTTGGGAAAAAAGTGGTGGCATGTTTTGTTTAAAATACATTTTCTTCATTTCATAAATATTCTCAAGACAAACATTAAATGAGAGAAAGCATAGCCTATTCCAAGAAATAAATTAGTTCTGAAGATCTTCCCAAATTCTCCTGAAGCCAAATATGACAATGCATTTTTATTCATACTCTCCTGCCGCACATTTGCTGTTTATAATTCTGAGCTACTGCAAATGCTGTAGATAGAAATGATCCTGGGGAAATTACACTTTTGTTTGTATATATAACTCCTGAGAGCCAAATGCATCCTTATCATGACTCTTTCTCTGTTGTGCATTTGGTCTGGGAGTCACAGGATCAAAATAGACTCTTCTAGGAATTAAGTATTGGCAACAAAAGGACACCTAAAATAACCTGGTGATGCACTCCAGTATTTTTAGATAAATGCATTTCTGTTCAGGCCTTTTCTTGCTGCATTACAGTATAAATTTTGAAAGTTTTTGACAACATTGCTTCCATTTTCCATTCTTACTAGTTTCGCACTTGCTTGCAAGAATATTTCACTCCAAGGTCAAAGTATCTGCTGATTGAGGTTTTTTCAAGCAGCTGACAGAGATTGTTTTGGACAATAGCCTGACCTTGGACTAGGAGATTTAGCAGCCTGCAGGTCAGCAGTAGAAAATGACCCAATCTGGAAGAATAGGGGATTTTTTGTTATTAGGCATTGCTTATTCAAGGAAGTAGAAAAAAAAAATCTTTGTTTTCACATAGTTATTTGGATTTTTCATATTTTTAATATTTAAAAAAATATTATATGTAATTATATTTTCTAGTTAATGTTTTTAATAATATGAACCTGGATATGAGAATATTAATTTTGATCTTTTTATATGTATTATTTCCAATAATGATATATCTAATTATGTAATTGTGAACTTATGTCACTACTTTAGAATTTTAGAAAATTAATGTTTAAGAACAAGTAATTGTTTTGTATATTACATACATGTGTAAAGAAAAATAAAATTATAATCTTTACCCTTTTCTCCCTCAGAATTTTAGATTAACAAAAGTGAACAATTGTATTTTTTCTACATGTTGATTCCTTAGGAAAAACAGAAAATGCTGTTAGCACTTTACCATGTTTAATTGATGCAATGACAAAAAGTGGTTAGATCTTGGCCTCACAAATGGAGATGAAACCTTAGTAGCAAGTTTTGAAAATTTTACTAAAATGCTTTCAGGTGAACATATGGCTCTTCATCTGTTAGATATGGATACATTGAAATATCCATTTTTTTACTCAGTGTTCCACTTCATATACTCTGGCATATTACATTTATTACATTTAGAGACAAAAGCATGGTATTTACCTTTGTAGAATCAAAGTAACTGAGTAGATTGTATTCCTTCTTCTGTATTGTTAACAATAGACTTGCTTCATAAATTATCCCTAAAGAAGAAAATTTTGCTGTGTTGTACCTGTATAATTCCATTAAAAGGCTGACAGATGGTTCCTTAAAGAAGGCAGACAGAACTTCTCTAAAGTAAAGCATTATATTTCCATCTGGGTTAGCACAAAAAATAACTTAGATATAATTTTGTTATCAGAAACATAATCACTAGGTTTGAAACATGAATCAAAAATTCCATGATAATTTGGAGGTGCATCTACATTAGCAATTTGGTTATGATCAGCAGCACACTTTTATAGTATCCCCAGTCTGCATTTGTTGTATGTTACAGAATTATTTTGAGTACCTGGGCTGAGCTCCCTCTGAAAGAGCCTAAGCTGAAGTGTGCGCTCCAAGAGCACATCTGACATCCTCCATCTGATACCAGACATTCAGTCTCCAGGAACAGACTAGGTAAAACCTGCAAAATGTGCATTATGTGAGTATCTGGTCCCTGTAAGTAGTGGTTTCACAGTACAGATCTGCTCTGATAACATTTTTTCTTGTTAATATAGTCATAGACTACTTTGCTAATTGGGAAAAAAAATTTCTTTTGAAGCAGGATAAAAACCAATTATACCATTTCTGGAGAGTTGTTTTTTAAAATATCTATATGTGAAAACACAACCTAAAACACCACTGCTATTACCACTTTTCTTTGCAGACAAAGGAGAAGGACATGCTTACGAACTTTAAGCCACAAGTTAAACATTTGTTACTTGTTGCAGAATTACATCTTCTGTTTGTCTGCAAGAGGTGAATATTTTTAGTGTCTCCTCAGTACCATTAACATAGGGGACAAAACTGCAGTGATTACAAATACCTAACAAAACATGCCAGTGCATTGTCTATGGTATCATATCAGTTTCCCGGTTAAAGTTTACAAATAGGGCCTATGCCCAAATTTGTAATTTGTCTCATGATTTATTTAAGAAAAGATGACCATTTCATTAAGCTCTGTTACAAAGTGTGCTCCAGCTCTGGAATGACAGCAACCTTTTCTTTATATCTTTGGTTTATTTCCTTAAAATGATAAATTTAATGGATCATATACTTTACTAGGAGTCTCCATGCTTTCTAGGGTATCCTCTACGGGCCATCTACATGTTAATGCTGTCCCTCAGCCAGGGACCACTGTGTCTGTGCAGCTTGGCTGGTAGGCAGCAGATCAGGCACTGACTGTAGGACTCTGTGTAATGGTTCTGTTCACACTGTTTCATTACAATCATTTTCAGGGGCTGAGAGAATAGAGAGCCTACCCTTACCATGCAGCAGATATGCATGGTCTCTCCAGAGAATCCATAATAATTTTCTTTAAAACACATACTAAGACACATGTCTGAGAGTAATGTTTATCCTACTGTAATAGTGCTCATCCTGTCTGTTCAGCTGTCCCTGCAATACTCACCTACCCCTTTTCAGCATTTATATGATCTATAGTTTGTAGGAGCTGGATCATTCAGGGACAGTGAAAGTGCATGTGTTTTCAGGAAAGCATAAGTAGAAAAGGAAATAAGTTGATTGGTGCCATAATGACAAATTCTCATTTCAGTGACAGGTCAGATGACTCTGTTGCCAGTTCTGATCTGACACCAGATGCAGCATCTGAGCCAGCTCTAATCAGGCTTAGCCACTTGGCATAGCACTGATCAGTGTGGAAATACCGAAACAATGTAATTACAGCAGAAGGATGTACCAGAACAGTCTGTCTCCAGACTCAGTGTGTCTGGGATCATGCTGTGTATTTCTGATAGGGTGCTACTTTGCGTAGCGTGGGTGAACATTTAATGACCAGTGTTCACAGTACCACAGGTGCACAGAGTGAAGGATCTGGGAATGTACAGGCATGGAGATGACAAGAGGGGAGACGCTATTGTTAATGGGATGCAGAAACTGTGATTTGCCTTGGAAAGCTCAAGGGCTGTAAGATGTGGCATTTGGCATACAGAGAGAAGGAAGTATAGTAGATGATATACAACTTCTATTGTAGTTGTACAGGATGGAAAAGAGCGTGTGACTGGCATTCTTCTTTCAGGGCAGAAGAGGAAGGAGCCCAGACAGAATATAGATACTCACAGAAAACACTGGACAAGAAGGCAAAGACAGAACAAAGGAGTGAAGAGACATAAGAGGAAAGGAAAATAGTCTGCAGCGTTCTAAATGCCTGTGATGTTTAAGAGTAGAATCCTCAGGAGGACAGTCTTCCCTTAAGAGAAAAAAAATCATGCCTTTAACACTGATGGAAGTAAGTCTCTCAAGTATATCTCCAGAGGTTGCTCAGGATACTAAGAGACAGTGTGGATAGAAGATGAAAATACATGAAAAATTAAAAATAATACCTTCTTCAGAATCCTTCCTAAAATACATACTTACACTTTCATATTTGTTTGTTGTGCTCAGGGGTTTGGGGCAAAGAAAAGGATAAAGTTAGCTGTGGCAACTTTAGTTCCTAGCCTCTGTTTCTCAGATCTAAACATTGGACAAACTTACCTACAATAACAGCAATACTGACTAGCATCTAGGTCCAGCTCCATGCCTGATAATGATGCTGACTGCCTTCAGACATTAAAAGAGGAGTTCCAGGCTCATTTTCTAGGGAAAAGAACCTTAATTCTCAAGCTGTTTCTTCAGTGTTTTGTAGGGGAGGAGGAACTGGGAGGGTCTGATTGGTTGGTTTAGAGGCTTTTTCTTTTTCCTTGTCTTTGGAAAAGTTTTTGCACTGTTTAAAAAATAAAAGTTAAGACTTCTAGCAGAGGTAAGTGTGGCGGCTAACCTTTCTGCTCCTACAGTTTCCATTATCTGAGCTGTACTTTGGAGCAGTAACTGAAATAGAAAGCAGAGAGTGGGAGTGCTGAATTGTAAGGTGAGGGTCCCTGGCAGATCTCTGTAGTGCAGGTGGAGCTCCCTCAAGCCTCTGACTTATATTTTCTGAGTCAGAGAATTCAGGGTTGATGGTGGCAATTATGTACACTGAGTACAACAGAGATCTGAGATAAAGAGATAATGGTCCTGCTTATAATAAGAGAAAGGCAGCAGCTGAGAGTAATAGAAGAAGAAAGCAAGAAGAAAGGAAAAAACATTAAGTGGGAGTAAGTCGAGGCATATATTTTAGCAATTGTGCTGGAATTTCAGGTCTTTAAACTCCTTCAACAGGTGATACTTCTCCCTGGGACTCTGTAGCTATTAATATGGAAGTGAGACATTACAATGTAGAGAGACAGTCTGGCGCATAGTCCCTGAGAAGTCTGCAGACAGGGAGCTGTGGGAAACTTCCTCAAGGAAAAGTGTTTTTTCCTGAGGCTACAAGTGGTGGAACATATTTTCAGGGTTGTTCCTAAGCAAAGGGACCTTGGGAGGTTAAGACCAAAATTATGTTCTCTCCATAAGTGAGCTGTAAGAGGTCTCAGTGTGTTTTGGAAGGCTTGAAGATGTTGCTGTTTCTAAGTGTCATGGGATGACTTTTCAGGTTCACCCTATTGGAGCCTGAATGTTGTGATAATGCCTACACTACACTTCTCTTACAGCCTAGGGATGTCTCTATTAACTTTCTCAGTAATACATTTGTTACCCAGCTTTGGCCTGGTGACTGCATTTTGTGTTAATTTTTTTTTAAATTTTATTTTACTTTTCTATTTTTTAAAAAAAAGTTGCCATCTAATGGGAGGTGATTACTGCACTTTAATAACTGAAATTACTCTAGCATTTTGGAAGTAAACAGTTGATCAGAAGTTAGGCTGAATCCAATTCCTTTAAAAGACCAGTTACCCAATGACAGGTCACCTGTGGACTTAAAGAATATCAACAGTAGCCTGAAGCTATTCAACACTGTAGTATTCAGTGAGTAAATAAATTTGTTAGACTTCAATACTAATAGTTCCTCGGGCATCATTATTATAAATAAATTTATTCCTTATGGTTTTTTCTGTTCTATAAATTTCTGTAGCACCTCTATTACAATCATTTGGTATGTCTCTATCATTTACTTTGACTGTTATTTTCAAGAGTATCTCAAAAGTAGACACAATTAGATTACTGAATAATGCAAACCACAAGAGACATTTTTTATAGAGAGGAAAAAGAAAATACAAGCTAATGGCTAGTTCAACCTTCATTAAATACAAAATGTAACAATTATGGTAAGGTTTCTAAGTTCCTTAAGTGTCCTGTATTGCCTAAGGCCTTTTTTTTCAATCCTAGAGCTCTGCAGCCTCTGCATTTAATATGCACAATAACTTTTCAGAGAAAAGGAGATTTTTGCATTTGCAGGTGCATATACATTAGGTAAAACAGTCCCCAGGCAAGTGGTGAGTAAAGTGCTCCAGATCATTTCTACCTCAATAGAACCTGCAGGACTTAGAAAGGCACTGATTTCTGAATGCCCTTGTAAAAGTCACTGTGATGTCAGAAAAATTTTTATTTTATCTCAATTTATCCTGCTCAGCACCTCAGGCATCTTCTCTCTAGCAATTATTTGACATCCATCATTAGTGCACACTATCAAGATGTTCTAGTGCAAAGCACTAAAAAGCACCATGGTAAGTGATTGTATCACTCCAGAAGATATTATCACTATAATTTAAAAAACTATTCACAGCATCTGCCACATGAGTATGTCTTAACAGGATAAACTGAAGCAAAACAAATATCTTAATTTTACTTCTCTAGTTTTTGAGAAACAGGAAATACAAAAGGAAATTAGAACATCCAGCACTCTTGGTAATAATTATCATAGGCATTTGAAAAACAGTCACACAGAAAAGGATATGTGCGGAGTCAGAGACTGCAGTGACCTCCCACACTGCCAAGTTCTTTAGAATTACTGAAATTATAAACAAAGTAAAAGCTCTTCTTTCCCAAACAGCCGCCTCGATGTCACTTGTTTCCACATTCCGGCTTCTGTCTCTGCAGCCCACACTTTCTCTGTTGCTAAGTGCTTTAGGCTTCTGCAATATGTTCCAGCAGCTCCCTGTTTCTCTCATATCTCCAAATGTGCTATCATCTGAGAGCAGAATGTCTAGGTTTATCTGACATGGCAAGAAAAAAAGATTCAACTGTACAAACTACAGATTCTTAAAGAACACTAAAATTTTCCATATGAAAAAATGTCTTTGTAATTTTGCATGTCGTTTCATAACATTTTGTTAGAACATGTTTTCAATTCACAGTAGGATATGTGAGGGATGAGGGCACATTATGGCTCCTGGGAGCAGCTGTAACTAAATCTTGACTGTAAGTGACAATAGCAGCACAGAGCATTGGGTACTTGCAGACGCTTACATCAGTGCTGCCACTGAGCTATGCAAATAAAGAAGCTCATGAATAAATGGAAACCATAGAAGTGGGGGGGTGGGGAAGACAATATAACAAAATAATTTTGTAATTATATTAATAGACTGTTACATCTTTCATCATTCTGGCTTAAACACTGGTTTCTTCTACCCTCATAGCAAGCACATGGTAGCTTCCATTCAGGAAAGAATGACATTGTCTCCATTATTCACCCACCTATGTCTGCCTCTTTTTGTTTTGGTGAGTAGGCATCTTACTGAGTGCAGTTTTCAGCCTATGTGCCTTTACCCACCCTGGGGTACAATTCCACAGCTCTCTCGGTATCCTTGGCTACAGTACCAGCATACCTACTGTTGTGATTGCTGGCAGGTTTTACTTTATGTCTCATTCAAGTTAAGATGAGCAACATTAGCTCTTTAATAGTGATTAGACAACTGTCTTTAGTGATTAAAGGGCTAACATATATAATTAAATTGTGTGGGCATCCCCCTTACAGATACAAGAAACATTCTAGGTACATTTTTAGGTTAAATTCGGCATTTCCCAAAGCTAGCTCAAGGTACAGGAAAAAGTAAGCACTGTTTTCAGGAGAAAGTAATTCAGCACATAAGGACTGGAGCGGTATAATGAAATATTTGATACTAGGGCACCTAATTTTTCCATGATATGTGTTTTGGGGGTTTATTCTAGATGATATAGCCTGGTCACAGGAGCCAAACACCTCCACTACACATGTGTTTCAAAGCTTTCTGAGAAGTGTTAGGTATGTGCTAGAGGACCTTGTGATGATGCAGCTCACATGCTATTTTGGAACCTCTTGTCCTTATTAGCATTAGGAGCAGATTGGAAGCAGAACTTCTGTTTTCATTTCCTCCTGAAGGAATTTGGTTTGTATGCACCAAAGCCACTTTGAGAACTGAAACACCACATGGTACGTGGAGACAATGACAAGATTTTCCTCCAAACCACACTGTTGCTTTGAAACTTACTGCTAGTGTAGAAACAGCCTTCTTTGACAGCTGATGAGGGAGCAGTCTGCAGGTTCTGCTAGGGCCTGGGAGAGATCAGCTGCTTTAGGCTGAATCTCTCCCCTCCATGTAGACCACCTTTCAATATCACTGCAGGCCTTCCTGCTCTTCTGTCAGTGCTCTGTGTTATTCTTTTTCCCACATCCTTTCCCATGTTGGAAAAGGTCCCTGGCCTGCCCTATTTCTACCCACGTGGAAGGTACAGGAAGTGATCTGTGGCTGCAGAAATGATGCAGGCTGTAGAATGAGGGCCAACAGCTGCCTGAGACATGAGCATGGAGATGCTACAGCCAAAGAGAAGCAAGGAAAGAGTGTCTGTAGGGTTAGGTGGGCAAAAATAGGTTGGTAGAGAAGGGTGTCAAAGCCCTCACAACTTCCAAAGCTCTACTGCTTGTTTTTTCACACCTCAGCCTTCTAAAAAATTACTGGCAGGTCACAGTAGCCTAACATTTCCCTGAAACAAAAAAACCCACCCCTCCCAGTGTCCCCATTTCTTATTCTGAAATAGCTCGCTTGCTACTGCGGCAAATTTAGATTAACCACACAAATACAATATTTTTAAAACCATGTTTCAGCTTTCCCTCTGCATCATTCTCCTCACACAGAGGGTAAGATAAATTCTTGTTAAATCTCTGTTTTCTCTGGGTTCCTGAGCCTCTTTTTTGCCTCCAGATATGTTATTTTAATAACTGTGTACTGAGACAAGAGGTATCTTGCCTCTGCCTTCATTCTCTCAGTTAGTCTGTGCCTGAGACCAAACCTGATAACTACTCTTCTCCTTAGTCAAAGCTTGGGATGGGATGTTCTGTTGATGGACATCTTAAAAGCTTCTTGTGGAGGGCTGGGGTTAGGACACCCTCCAGTTTACCCTAGTGTTAAATGGCCTGGTTTATTTTGAAGCAGAGAAGAACACCAGTCAAGACAAGCAATATGCAGCAAATAACAACTACAAAGCAGTGTAAGAATCAGCTGAAAAGCACACTTCATCCCTTTCTACCCAGACAAATTAATGCCCCACCAACCACTTAAGGAGCGACACACAGCCAGCCCCTGCATCACTCTACTTCCTGCTTCTTTTCCCCTGAAGCACTGGTTAAACAATATAGATTTTACAATGTAGTCATATGCTCAACTTGCTAATAATCAGCTCAGTGTCTATATCAACACATTGCTGCAGAGAAGCTCAAATGTCATCATAACCATTCCCTTGGATCACTACGGCTTAGTGAGGGACAGAGAGAACAAAGGTGCCAGAGGACAAACAGGTGCCCCACAGCAAGCATGGAAGAGCAGAAAGGAGAGAGGCAACACAATGAGAGACCTGGTAAAGCTAGAGTCATATGGAGTGTAGAAAAGTAATGCCCTACAGAGCAACTACAGATCCACACGAGGTGATATCAGAAAAACAATTTTCATAATCTCTATGTAGAAAGACCTGGGATGGAAAAAGAAAAGAAAATCAAACAGGGGCAGTAGTAAAAACAGTTTTGAATTTAGCTGACAAAAGCCAAAAGCAAGAAGTGTTCCCATAGTTCATCAACTGGCAACCAATTAAAACAAAACCAAAAAAACGAACCCCCTGCTGTGAGGGACAGCTCTTTGACATCTTTGTTGATATGCTCCTATGCAGGGCAAGGAATAAGAGGCAGAAATGACCTGTATCTCATGTGGAAGAAGATCAACCTAGGCAGCACCAAGATGATGTATTACAGTGTTGTGCTTGCTACAATTGCAGAAAGGAAACTCTCGCTTATCAGAACTACAAATGACTCTTTAAGGGCAGTCTATATAGATGCAGTGTATTCCCTGAACTCTGTTCTTGGTATGTTACTAAAATACAACTGTTTCTATGCAGAACTTATTGGTGAAACTGTTTTGATGAATTATAAAAAAGGTAAATTAATTTTTCAAAACAAAATACTGAATGAAGCTAATGAGATTAAATCATACCAATATAGATTTTCAAATACATTGTTACCTCTTTTGGGTTTTTTTAACTTATTCTCAAGTCATGCATGTAGTGGCTACAAAAGCTCCAGCTGAATTTTTGTTTGTTTTTAAAAGGCAAGTATAATTGTGCAGCAATTTACTGTGGAGGGCAGGAATTCAGGACCTCTGAACAACGAATCAATATGAATTTGCAGAAGCCGTTTATTATTCACATTATGCACTAATTTATAGATCCTAGAACTACTGTTCCCAGCATCACACATTATCCCATTGGTGGCTCTGTCTGTCCACGCGTTCAGCACGCACCTCTCAGGATACAGGACTGGTCATGGTGCAGGTGTTCAACCGCCCTCCATTATCTGGCCCTTGTGGTCTTGTCTTCTCTGTTTCTCAGCTTCTTCTTTCTTATTTTAGAACAGTTTATCTCAGCAACCTTGATGAATTCCAGAGGGTCTGATGAGTCTACAGACTTCTAGTGGCTGGGGCACACTATGGCTTAAGTTGTTCAGATGCATTACTACAGTGGAGTATAAGTATCTGCATGATCAGGAATATGCCATGTTGTGAAGAAAAGAGCTTTGAAATGAAGAATGGTAAAGAAGAAGAGAACAAATATGTGTGCTAAATAAAGATCACCATTTAATTTTAACATGCTTCTGTGTAACAGCTAGACTCTATAGGTGACAACGAATAGATACATGGGGAACTGTGGCACTCCTGCTTCTTTTTTTGTTTATAGCCTAATTATTTTATACTAACCAATTATTTTTATTGAAAGAGACCTTGAAAACTGCTGTGCTTGAGTTAGTGAGGGACAGAGAGAACAAAGGTGAACAGGAGGTCAAAGGAGAACAGTTTAGTTGATCAATCAGAGGTTTGGCAAAGCAAGCAGCTACACAAAAAAAAATTGCTGAGGAATTCCACACTTAAATCAATTGGAATTTATGAGTGACCTCTTTACGTCTGTAGAAATTCTTCATTTCATTTGAAGATGCACTTTGGTACTTCCAGTGTCAGAAAAATTCTATAGGTTACATATCAGTTTAATAATTGTCTTATTCAACTTTAAATGCACATGTAGCTATGTAAAACTTCTCACTGGTACCCAAGAGAGAGCATTTCTTTCAATGAGCAGACAGAAACTGCCCTCTATATTCTTCTGGTTTTATGCTACCCTTTTTTTTCTCTGACTTGGATGAAGTCTTCCAAATCTAGCACCAAAGTATAAATATACAGGACTACCTAAAGCAGGATTCATAGGACAGCAAAAATTAGTTAAGAAAAGCCTGACTGATCTAGCTATGCCAATTAAAAAAATTATTACAGACCTCAGCACTTTGTCCCTCTATTGTGCCAGAGGGTACCTTCCCTAGGAGGCGTGTCAGAAGAAACTGCAGGCGTCTGACTCATTTGCCTCTATGTCCTCACTGGTGGTTAAAGCTAATTGCCACACTATACAGGGAAATAGGTATGGTTCTGTCTCCTCTCCCTCAGGCTGTAACAACTTTCTGCAGAAGGGTAAGGCAACTAGCTGGGGCAGTTAAAAAGTAACATCTTAATTCTACCTATCTCCCTGCATTAGATTAGTGTTAAGATTACAAAAGGGTAAAAGCCTTTGACCTAGACTGATAGATAAAGCCCTACATCTACTTACTTCCTAATTTGCTGCATTCATTTCCAAGTCTTGTCTCTTGTGTTCTCTTTCATCCATCCCAGCTCTCCTCCTGTCCCCCTTCTCTATCTGTAGGGCTTGTTTGGCAAAGGTTATCTCCTACTGACATCTCAAAAGCTGCCATTATAAATTTCAAAGCAGTCAGCCAACCAGCTACCAGTGCACAAAAAACTCCAAAATGTAGTTGATCTGGGTATGCACAGGGATCTCTAGAATATGTATCTCTGCACATGAACAATATATTATATACCCTTCACCTGTGGCATACAGAAACCAATGTGTGCAGTACTCAGTTCTTGCTGAGGTAGCCTACATTTCCCTCAGCTCATTTCATTCTATCCCCAGATTTCCTGTGTCTCATTTTACTTCCACTATTCACTGGTTCCATTTTCATGTGCCTTTTCTTATACTCATCATATTCTATACATGAGATTTTAGTTCTGCTCCCACTTCTTTTATTCCCATGTCTCTACACCTTCCTATCCGGCATTAAAAAGAGAAATTTAAGAGTGATCTTCATCTTCACTGGAACAGATATCATCTTTGCTAGAACAAATTTAAGTTTTATATAACAGGATTACAAGAAAGTTACCAGCTGTCATGACTGAAAGCAATTTCATTTAAGTTCTGAAACACTCTGGAGAGAGCAACTATTACAATAAGGAAAAACCAAGATGTTTGACACTTATAGTCTTATAACTGCAGGAGTCTCTGTGTATTTTGTGCTTTGATTTCAAATCCACTAAGTAGCTTGAATTGGCAATGACACAAATGTTCTGAGACTCTCTGGTGGCATTTCTAATCAATTCAGTAAATAATGACTGCAGATTTCTAGGAAGCAATTTACTTGCCATGAAGAAAAGAAAGAGATGCTTGCTATTCTGACTGAGACACAGAATCTGCATGAAAGAAACAGAGAATAGAAACCTTGTCCCCTACCATTTCAGATTTCTGTTTCATAAAGGGAGAAATGTATCCCTGAATGGTACCTGAAAGGCACAAGCAGCAGAGGTGTGCATATACAAGCAACCAGTTTTCATTACCAGCAGATCTTCATTGTTTTGCTCAAAATATTTTTGCCATCTTTAGTCTCCAACAAAAAATGTAAACAAAATATTAAAAAAGGAATTAGAAAATCTTTTACTAGGCCAGTGTTTTAATAGTGATATATCATCCAAGGCACAAACCTCATTTTAGACAATCCACAGAAAACACCTCACCATTTTCTGAGTATGGTAATTGCCCTAGTAGAAGTAGGCTTAATATCTTTTGCTTTGAAAAGCAGGATGTCCTGTCTTTCAGAGCATTAGTAGAGAAATAAAGGAGTGTCTAGTGTTTGTTTGCAAACCCAGGCAGAACTGTACAAAAAGAGTCTGTGTCTATGCTATTAACTTCCTTCTACAAGGGCTAAGCTTGACTCTTGTTGAAGTCAATGGAAAGACTTCATTTACATTAGCTGGAGGAATCTCCATCTGGAAGAAAAAAACAGTCAAGAAAAAATAAGCAAAGAAACTAGATTTTCCACTAAAACAGTGCTCCAGATCAAAAAAATATACACAACTGGTAGATACTTTGTATGTACAAACAACATACAAATCCCAGATATAAATAAGAGCATCAATTCTGATATTGTAAACATACTGAAATTATTATCTACATGACTGATAAATATTCTTCTGATGCCTGGAAGACCTGGAACAGAGGCCAGACGGAGCTGGAGAATAAAGGATATTTATTGAGGGGTCACCCCCAGACAGCACCAGTGTTACAAATCAGGCTCTGTCTGGATGGCTCCAAAATGGAGGCAAAGGGAGAGGGGCCCAGTCCCAAGATCTCACTCTTTTTATATGTTTGGGTCCATTTGCATACAGGAGCTTCATTTGCCCGCCCTCTTCCTTCCACGTTGTTTCACTTTGAGCCTGAAGTTTGGAAAAGGTGTCTTTGAGTTCCAATCAGAGTAGGATTGTTGTGTCTTCCTCACCCTGTGAAAGGATCTCAGCATCCTGAACAAAACCACACACCGATGCAAAATAGAAAACCCAAAAGCCCAAGGCATCACTTCAAAGTTTAGAGATGCAAGGTGTGAGAAAATGAGAAACAATATTTAAGTAGCATTGTGACAGGATATTGTAATGTTACATATAGGAACTAAAAGGTTTAGCAACATAAAGGAAGAAAACAGTGACTATGTCATATGTATATGTCATGTCATATATTACAAACATTAATATGCTATAAAATGATAATATAGAGATAGGAACTAAACACAGGTAATGTACTTAGTCTTCTAGTAACTTCTGCAGCAGTTAATCAGTCTCCAAACACCTGTACAGCTACACAAATGAACATCTCAAGTGTAGATAATGAACACCCCACTGTTTTCACTTTGAGAACTCCTTCCTGCTTGCCAAAAGCAAGGTTTACAATAACAAATAGTAACTTTCTGCAATGTGCCTATGTGAAATATGCACAGCTACAGAAAAGTGCAGCTAAAACAATGACCAGGTACCACTTCCAGAAATCATGGTAGAAATGGCTACAGGCAATGTTAGCAGGAGTATACCACTTTCAAAGGATTCTTTCAAAGGATATCTCCTTCGTGTTACTACTTCCTGCTTCCATTCATCAGAAAGGAAGGGGCTTGGTCATCCAGTGAGGTAATAGAATTGTACTGTATTTAGCCTAGAGGCCTTGCACTAAATCCAGGTAACCTGGAAAACACTGTCCATGAATATCAGCTTGGTAGAGGAAAGCAAGAAACTGTCTTAATTTGATTATTTTAAATGGATTGGAGTTTTGCGTAGGTGGAAGACAATCATTACACAAAGGAGTGCTACACAGACTAATACATAAATAGCTCGTGCTGTGAGGAGAACAATAGCCCTGTTTCTTTTCTCAGAGCAGAGATACAATTAGTTAGAGGATATTGCATTCTTCAGAAATTTTTGGCATCCAATAGGAAAAAACAATTACATTTCAAAACAGAATATTGTATTTGGAAATAATTTCCTCTTTTAATAACCTGCCAAGGCTTTCAGTCTTTCCCCTGCAAACGAACACATCCCTTGTAGTTCAGCACAATGCTTTCCCACACTGCTGGCTGATTGTGAAGCTGCTGACTCCTGATGCAGTGACACAGAATCCTGAGCTTGCCTCTTGGCAGGGAAGTAACTGCTTTCCACATACATTGTGTTAAAAATGCATATGTTTCTGTAGGGTTTCCATCTACCATTATGTGAACTCCACTGATTTAACTCCCATACTTTTACTGTCACAGAATAACTACATAGTTTTGTTGAAGAAATGTAGAGGTAAAGCCAAAATGTTCATCTTCAAAGCAGGAAATCTGAGTCTCCTGACAGCACTGTATTCCTCCTGCTGGATTTATATTCTAATGGCTGATGCAGATTTCATCAGATTGTCCAGTGGCAATAATTCATTCCATGTAACCTGGGTGTATTCCATTCTTGGTGGGTTAGAGAGACCTATTACACTCACTAGCCAATCCATCTTAAAACTAGTTTAAAATATTAATAATCATGGCTAGCTAGATGGAAATATGATTGATTGCTACATAATCCACTAAATAATAAAAAAAATCAATAGCTATAGTTATAAAACTAGACCCATGAGATAAATCAATCAAAACCAGCGCCTACATTTCAAACTTAAGTCTGTCACTCTGTCTTCTTTCTGCACTGTCTTTTGCCCAGATGTGAAAATCTTCCTCTGAGGTCATGACGTAGTGGCAGATACAAAGGCCAAATGCATATCAAGTGTTCTACTGTTACAAACTCTTCCCTCTTAACAATTCATTATTCTCCCCATCACAAGTGGAAAACCCTAAAATACTCTAATTACACTGAAATCAGTGTTGACCCCTTATTTCTTGGGTAACTCGTCCTAACTGCTCATTTTTTTCTTTCTTCCTTTATTCACCATAATTACTTTTCCTGAAATAACAGAAGTACCAACAGCAGACATGAATATGCATTAAGTAAAACAAACATATTTTGCTGATATTTTAATATATAAAAACACAGCTTTATAAACTTCCAACCCACCTTCTCTCTGTACTTCATAGGTGGAACAAGCATTTACTTGGGTATGCTGCAATAAATGGGCATGCTGCACTCGTTACTATGCTGTCTCATAAACTTGTTTTACAAATCATGCATGCTATCATTTCCAATGTTACTACGTACCCAAAATAGCCTTCAAATTGAATAAGATAAAACAAAACATACATCATCTAGTTAGCATTCAAAGATCAGAACTGGTAGGTCTAGCAAGAACTGGTAGATCCTGAGCTTTAAAGGAGATCTGTAAGGAGTATCTTTGCATTACCAGAAAGTTCAAAGCTTGAGTGTCTGCCTTCTCTGTGTTATTAAAAATCCCACAAGTTTTGCAAATGTAAGGTGGCTATCCTACATCTTGAAAACATGCAAAAATATCTTGGTAATCATGTTTAGTCTGTATAAACAGAAAGTTTGTTTCTGAGTCATATTCACTTCTTTTTATCACAAACTGATTTCACTAGAAATTTACATCAGCATAAGCAAAGTGAATTTCTGTGCATTTAAGAAGTGGTTTCATGCTTGCACTCCTTTTTTAGGCAAGAGCAATTGACTTCTGTGTTTACTGGGAAACATACTTGTCTGTGTTCTGGTTTGCTTGTGCTGTTGGAAGGGTCAACAGAGCTGGAAGCAGGGGAATTTTCAGCTGGCACTGCTCCTGTGAAGGCAGCTCCCACTTGGCCCTGCCCTGGAGAAGGCCTGGCTTGAATAAGCTGCACACAGAGTTCCTCAAGATCAGTGGCTTGCTGCTGCAAATTACAACGCACTCTAGTCTCCCCCTAGACACAGCATATTACAGACCTGACTGCAGAACAAAGCAGTTTTTGCCTCACTCAGCATCCACAGGAGTGTGGAGAAGCTAAGACCCACGATCCTGGTCTCTGTGAACATGGGAAAAGGCCCTAAAACACCGAATCTGAACTGACATAAACAAGAGAGCAGGTAGGCAGCAAGGATTAGCAAATGTCCAAAAGGAAAAAAACAAGCCATTTTCCAAATTTTGGACCAACTGTACCTGTGACCTGGTACTTTTAAGTTCAAAACCTTGTCACTAAAATCAGTTCAGATTTGGCCTTCCTGATAGATCTTGTTCTTTGTGAGATGGAAACATGAAAAAAGATAGTACAGAAGAACAGCTGGCTCTGAAGACTAGATTTCACCTTCTAGGTCTCGTTCAGTAACACACAAAGCCTAAGAAATTTAGGGCTGTAAAGGGCTCAGAAGCGAGGAAACACAGACTAGATCACCGAGGGGACAAAGATTGTAAGCGCAGGAAGGGAGCGCGGTTGGCGCTGTCAGAGCGATCACAAGGAGAGCAAGGGGGATGGTACGGGGAGCGTGAATGCAGGAGACAAAGGAAAGAAAATACCACAAGAATAAATACGGAAAACATGAGTTAGAAATTGATCTAAAGAGATCCGGCTTCCATTAACTTCGGTTACTAACATGCCAGCAGAAGGAAGGAGGAGCAGGGGGATGCCTCAATGATGAGCTAACTCGCCCTGCAAACCCAAGAGGAAACGATGCCGAGGAACCGGTAAAAACGAAGCGAGCAAACGCCCCTTTTCTACCCTGCCCTACACGAAACGGCTCGGGGAGCCCCCTCGGAGGGCCAGCGGCACGCAGGGCCCCGGGGCGGCTTCCGGGGAGCCTGTGCCGAGGAGACCCACTTCCTGACGCGGGAGGAGACGGCCGCGCACGGCCGCTGAGGAGCGGCGAGCGGCAGCAGCGCCCCACTCGGCGCGGCGCGGCCGGGCTCCCCCGCAGCGGGGAGGGCGGCCCAGAGAAGCGCTGCGGCAGCCCCCGCTGCCCGCGNACACCCCCGCGGCCCGGCTCGGCTGACGCTCTCGGCACTGCCAGCAGCCGGCCGGGCGGCTCCCGAGCACGGCCTACGGCCGCTCTCCGGCGGCGGCGGCGGGGAGCCGC
>VWYI01034744.1:0-14201 GCA_013399455.1 Anthoscopus minutus | reverse complement strand
AACCGCCCCCGGACCGCGAAGCTCCGGCGCTTCTGGTGAGTTGTGGCTGCTCATTGTCTCTCGGCCCAGGGGTGCGGGTCCGGCTCGCGGCGGGTGTAGGCTCTCGGCCTGCGGAGTGTGGGACGTCGCGGGGGGTGAGGTGACAGCGCGGCCCCGGAACGGGGGGAAGTGATGGTGGTCGTGGGAGAGCACCCCGCGAGGGGGCCGGGGGCTGCCCGCAGAGCCCCGGGCGCGGGGGGCGCCGCTCGGCGCCCCCGGGCAGGGTCGGGCCGGACTGCGGGGGATTTCCGCTGCCGGTGGCGGCTGGGAGCGGCTCCGCGGGGGCTAGGGAGCAGCTCCGGGAGGTTGAGCTCTCTGCGAGAGGAACCGAACGAAGCCGGGCCGGAGGGGTGAGCCGGGGATGGAAGCCCCTGAACGCTGCCGGATTTTTTGGTGATCCTGCGTTCGTCACCGTCCTTTCCCCACCGCCTTCTCCTCTTCAAGCGAGGCAGCGTTCTCCTGACAGCTCTTCTCGCAGCCTCCGCACGTATGACACATCGCTCCTATTGCAGGTCTCCCCCCACACGCACACCCAAAATATGTAGGTTTCAGTGCGTGGCATAAGAGTTCTTCTGCTCTGAGCTTTGAGTTAGAAGCTGACAGGATACGCGAACATTGTCTGACCCTGAACTTCTGTGAACTCCTCCCTCTCCTTCCTCGCTCAGATACGTAATGGCTTGAGACCAGTAGAGCAAAATGGTTCTCTCGAAAGGACGGGGGAAATTGGGTGGGATCACGTATATTTTATATTTCTATTCAAAATTGTTACACCCACCAGTGCCAGTACCATGTTCATAGGAGCGGATTAGCTGTTGCGTTAGAAGAATGCTGACCTTGATCCCCTTTGTCTCCTACAACAATTTTGGTAGCTGGCTCTAGTTGTTTTAAACTCATTGCTGTCATTGGCACTTTGCTAGTGGTTGTTTACAGTGTTATGGGTGTTATGAGCAAAACTGGGCTGATTTATGATCCAAACTGGGTAATTTAAAAAGCATCCATTTCCTTTCCTTTTTATATTATTATTTAATTTTGGTGAGTAATTTCTCTTTTGTAATTTAACAGAAGATCAATAGCAACGTTCTTGTAGGTATGGTATAGATACAAGAGCAAGCCTGGTTTGGCATTCTTCCATTACTTCTCTCCCCCCCACTTTTTTATTGTATTAATTTAACTGGAAACGATATTGCCAAAGGTTAAATACTAGGAAGAGGAGGGGCAGAAGAAAACATTTATGAAATTAGACTTAGTACCCGTTTCTGATTTGTATTTCTTATTAGAATTGGGAAAAAAAGGAAGTAGGCGATCTGGTATTTTATGTGCTTAAGATGTTAAAGAAATTGACATATTGCTTTGTTATAAAAATCCCGTATATTCATGCACAGCTCTTGTTATTTACATCTGCACTTCAGTATGTGACATGAGAGAGGCTTGTTTTGAATAATTAATGGAGAAGTAACAGATATGAAAACATAAAATCACATGTTTGAATACATGGTGAAAATTTCCCTTTAAAATTGTTTGTGCTTGAAAGAACAAACTGAATTCAATTCTTCAACATAGATAAACCATTGTAATGTTAAAAGGGCCACTTAAATTGGAAAGATGAAAGCATCTTTTTTTTCTTTTTTGCTGGTATTATTTAAATACTATTTTGGCAATAATGATTCTGACTTACAAAAATCTTTGGGAAGGATAACACAAAGAGGTTCATACCTTGTATTTGCATATTGTGCTGTGTAGCCCTGTGTTTACCCAGGATGGAGCTCTACACAAATCATGAGGTGGGTTCTGCCTACATCCGTACTTAAGAGTTTGCAAATTAAAGCCCATGTTGTCTGAAGCAAATTATAGTTTGAATGTGGGGAGTCATTTATTTTAAGCTTGGCTAAGAAAGTAGTGCATTAATTGATCTTTTTAATATGTAAAATGCCACTAGCGTGTAGTGAAATATGTAATTTATAGTTGCAAATATAATTTAAAGTGAGACACAGATAGTGGTTGTGTATTTCCCCTGAATGGCTCTGGCTTCAATTTCTGCCTGACAATGACTGCAGTGTGTAAATATGGTATAGCTTATGACAGGGATGCCAAGATGCTCAGTCTGCATGTGTTACTGTTACGATATGGAGCTCTTACAGTAAGACTGTGCAGAATTTTTGAATGGCCTAGTAATATACAAATACTGTAATTTCTTAAATTATTACCTGCTGCTGGGGAAAAAAAAAGAATTTTTTGCTCATCTTAATAGGTTTATGTCCAGCAGTATATTTGTGCAGTTGCACCTAAAAAATGCAGTTGGAAAACGCTTTGTTGAAGTCTGGCTTAGTGGACAGTCTACATGAAAATTTTTCCATGAGTTTGTTCTTGACCCTCTTTTCATGTTCAGTGGAAGCTGTTGATACTCCA
Source organism: Anthoscopus minutus (assembly GCA_013399455.1). NCBI lineage: Eukaryota > Metazoa > Chordata > Aves > Passeriformes > Paridae > Anthoscopus > Anthoscopus minutus. Next base: position 11,756 of record VWYI01034744.1, on the reverse strand, counting down.
TGTACAAATCAGTTTCTATTTTTTGTCCAAGAAAGCCAATGAGCTGTATTTTAAAAAGTTGTATATACTAATTGTGTATTTATTGAATGCATTATATGGTATGATGTGAAAATGGACAAGATCATGTATAAAAGTCAAGCTCAGTAATTATAAAGCTTTCCTAGCATAAACTCACTAAATGTTGCTTACAATTCTTAAGTTACAGATATATTTTTAGCTGCATTTTTTCTAATGCTTTCTCTTTTTTATTTCTGCAGCAAGCCTTGTATAGCTATTGAGGCAGCTGGACACCACTGTAATCAGTGGCAGTTTAGAATGCTATATAATACACTACATCTTTAGCATGTAAAAATTATTTTAAAGTGCCAGATGTTTACTTGACAGTTATGGTTCACATCTAAAGAACAGACTAAACCAATTGTTGGTTTTGTATTGTTAGCAATCACTGCCTTATTTTGCAATGCACATAATTATAGCAATGGCTTTTGCCTTATGATTGTAAGAACTGGGATTTGAGGTTTTTTTGGTGCCCGTTCACATACTGGTGTAGCAAATTGGATGGCAGAGGTAAAAGCATTTAATATTTACATATTTTAATCACTAGACAATAATTTGCTTTTAAAAAATAAGTCTAGGCCTAGGGGTCTTTTAAAACTCTGAATATTTTATATCCTGTTATTTATTCCTTTTGGGCCTTGGTAATGTTTTTCCTCATGAAATAGGGCTTTATCCAGGAACAGCCGCTAGAGGTATGGGATGGTTTTGGTTTTTTTCCCTGTGTATTTTGTGAAGAGTCATGATGCATTTTTGACAGCTTTTATCTGAAAAAAAAATAAAACTGAATGCTTGTTTGGAAAAATTACTTTTTATAATTCTGTATTGAATACAATATATAATTCTGTATTCATTTTTTACTCACTTGATGATTGTCAGTTCTTCCAGAGTTGTTGGTTTCCTGAACTTCTTTTAGCAGTGATGTCAACTGTGAAGCGTTTAGAAGAACTGGGTAATTAGAACATGTACAAACAGCATTTTAAACCATTGGTAGTCACAAGGAATAAACAAGATCCGTACTTGAGCTGATTTACCATCTTGGAGCGCAAGAACATTGATAAAAGAGTTCTTTAGTTCTGTGATCTTGTTACATGGAAAACAGTGACATGTTACATGGAGATAATGGTACATAAATCAGGTAATTTGCATTGGACCAGCTTTTGATACATCAGTCCTTGGACAGTAAGGCTTTAGCCACATCCTTGGAGATCATTATACCCTATACCTGACTGTATTATAAAATGCCATCGACATATTGATACTGGGAATCGTTGTAACAGTGCTTTACTGGCATGTTTGGGCTTTTGTTATATAGTGCTGGCTTTTAAAGGATTAGAAATTTCATTCACTAGGAAACATCAGTTTATCAGGGGTGCTATGCCTAAGCGCAAATGTCAAAAAAAAAGAAATGTGATAGAGCAGCATTGTCAATGCAGCAGAAGAAGCAGCTGTTAAGTCATGTTTAAATTTTTTCACTCATTAAGACAGAGTTAGGCAAAAGGATTTTAAGAAGACCAAAAAGTATCAACTTTATAACATTTTTAACTAAGCACTGAAAGGCTTCTCTGACTTTCAGGACAATTTTCTGCTCCTTTATTTCAGTAATACATTAAAAATGCAGTAAGCTGAAGGACAGTTGTATGTTTTGTTTTGATTATGATCTTTTTTATTTTCGTTTTTTATCTTCTCTGGAACAACTAGTTTTGCATATATTATGATGCTCAGGGCTGTGTCATTATACCAGAACAAAGAAATGACGTGTCTTTCAGTTCACTCCTAGCTACAGTTCTTGCCTATCTTTGATTTTAAGTTGAACTGCTTAGGTATTTTGTGTAAGTGAATGTTATTCTGTGCGTTCTAATCATATTTCATTTAACTATTATCTGTGCCTCGTAATTGTACTCCCTTCTCTGACTGCTGTTGTTTTTAAAGGTTTGGTAGAGTTTCACTATGGTCTCTGATTTTTAACGTCTGCGTTTTGTCAGCTTCACTAAAGATACTTGAATGCTTTCAGTTTGTGTTAAAGTTGTCAGAATCATGACATTCTCTTCTTTGTTTGATGGATTAGAGCATTTTGCAGGCATATAGCTGAACTGAGACAGTAATGTCATAGTCAGCTGTCATAACCTGTATAGTCTTTCAGAAATGTATTTTCCCAAGTATTTCTGACTTCCTGTTCTTACCTACAATATGTAAGTATCTTTGTTTAGATGTTGTTCAGGTGTCTTTATACAACAGTCATTAAAAGTAAGATTTTGAGAGGTTTACGGTTAATTGGTCTTCACTGAAGTAAATATCTTTGCAAAATATGGATTACTGAGAATTATCAAAGAATATTAGTCATCAGCAAAACCATTGTCCTGTAATTTAGAGAAGAGTGTTTAGATTAAAAAGTTATGGTCTATAAGGTAGTTTACAAAAAATGTAAAGAAGCCAGTTTACAAAAATGTAAAGAAATTGACACTGAGATCAATTAATATGATTGATAAGAAAGGCCAAAGTCTGTGAGGAGGAAAGCCCATGCTGTCACCAAGTATTACAATACAAAGGTGTATTTTAAGATGAAATTGTGTTCTAAGAAAGCCATTAGTCTATTAGAAAAGCTGAAGAAAATATAAGCATTTTATGTTCTTAGGATAGGTTGATGTTCATGAAATACTGCTATTTTCATAAGTAAACCAGCTGATAGTCATATGTGGTTCTCTGAGACCTAAGAGAACCTGAAGGTGTCAAACAACTGTCACAGATGTTGTGAGGTAAGAGTTGTACAAGCTGGGAGGGCACTTTCTGGAGTGGAAATGCTGGTCATATATCTCAGTATGTCTCAGAACACTAAGAAATTATGTGATTTTAGCACTAAGGTTCTGTTCAGTGGTTTTAGGAGTTAGTTATATGCTTAGTAATGGATATTGACAGAGCAGGAGATTAGGCAAAGAAAACAACTGTTGCTCAGCATATATTTATAGAGGACCAATCTTGTGAAACTAACGTCTGGTTCTCTTGATAAGATTAAATACTTCGTGTGTTATGTTGTTGATATTGCAGACGAGCGTCACTGAAACTTTGTACTTGGCTCTTACATGGCATCTTGATTATGGAACTAAAATGATAGATCAAGTGACAACATATGAAATGGTTTAAAACCCAGTGGATAATGTGAATCACGTGGTTACTATAAATAGTTGCTGTTACGTAATCACATGTGATGAGGGCTCCTCATCGTCAAAGTGCATTGGTGAAGAAGCCCTGGGAAACCTGCTCAGTGTCAGCTGCTGGGCATTGCCACTAATAAAGTGAAAGTCAGTGAAAATTGCCCATTATTTCTGTAGCTCCAGAAAATTGGGAAAACAATAGACACTTAAGAATGGGTCATTAGTGCACAGTGGATGCTTGGAAAAGTGGCAGCTTCGAGTTTGTTTACTTAATAATGTGTTTTATGTCAGGCTTTAAAAGACTGAATGCAGTGTATTAACTTTTAAAATAAATTAGTTATATATTTGGCAACTAAATCAATATATGCAGCTATCAATATTAGCTTTTAGTTTGGGTATTTTTTCTGTAAAGATTTGGAGTAGTTTCTCCTGTATAATACAGAACAGATACTGACTGTTGATCTGCATTCAGTATGTGGGGCTTGGGGAGAGCTTTTATTTTGAAAATATAGTAATCAATAATATAATTAGAGGTACACAGGAGGAGGAAAAACAGTTATGAAATAATACATTATATCTTATATTTCCATCAGTTTTCTGTATGTCTTGAAGTTGAGTTTCTCAATGTAGAGTTCATAAATAATCTCTGTACGCCAAAAAAGTTGTGGCTGTATATATATTTAACTGGGGAAAATTAAAAGGCATTTTTTCAGTGTGTCATTAGTTTACTGCTGGTGCATCTTCCTCTGTCCTTTCTCTTTGTCAGGATCTGGTTGACATAAACGGCAGTAGAGTACCTGGGTGTGCAGGGGGCTTGTTGCCTGCTTAGGTGCTATTCAATCTTAAAGCTGTGTCATAAATACCGTACTAAATGCTTCAAGCGTCTGCCTGTAAAGCAAGGAAGGGTCTGTTTCATAATTCATCTTATTTATGTTTGCTCTGAAACCCAAATAGAAAACTAAAGACTTCCTACATGACTATGGAAGACAAAGCTTGGGCTGCTGCTTCCTGAGAATAACTTCGTTGCTCCACAGCAGAGCTCAGCCTGGCATTAACTCTGGTGCTAGCAGTCAAAGCTGTGGTGGTTTTCCCATTTGCTGTCTGCTGCTCTCATCCCCACATCCCTGCCCTTGTACTGGTGGGTGTCTTGTGACTGTCAGGGAGCTGGTGCTGGTTACATTGTGTGTTTGGGTTCAGTGTTTACACTGTTTACAGGTAAATAGTCACTTTCTGCAGTATTGATGGAAAAACAGCAGTTTGTAATTATTTATTTTTTTAAGTGTCCTGAGGAGATGGGCGGGGAAACTTCCTGTGTACAGAGAGGAAAGGAGGTGCTCAGCTGCTAAATATATCAATCATATATGCTGCATGAAGTCTTTTAAAAATGATGTGTGAAACAGCAGCTCAGAAATTTACTTTGGTACTGGGTAAGAAGGCACAGTGTGGAAATAATTACTGATATATCTTATAAAATATATTCTTAATTTTTAATATGGGTACACGTTTGAGGTGAGAGTTATGTAATGAAATAGGACTTTTGGTGTGGAAATCATTAGTGTTGGACGAAAGACACCTGAGAAAACTAAAAATTGCATTTTGTTTCTTGAAAATAATATTTAAAAACTGAACTAAATAAGCTGAAAATGAACTACAGTAGGTGAAAATATTTGGAAGATGCAACAATAAAAAATGACTTAATGATAGCATTCATATTTTAAAATGGGTCTAGTAGTGGAGTTGTGCAGGATTCTTGTTTTGTTTCTGAAGAATTGATCACCTTGGGAGAGACAAGATCATTTGCATCACTGAAGCCACAGTTTGGATTTAAATCACTGGAATTTACAGTGAAATGTACAGACACAGTGGTCTTGAAAGTAATGACCTGTACAATACTCAGGTAAAGCAATGTCAGAGGCAATTCCAAAAATGTAAGATTTTCCATAATGTTTCATTACCTCTGTAAATGTGATTCAGTAGGTTATGGCAAGGAAGCAAAATATTTTGAAGCTTATGTTATTTACCTTCAGGATTTAACTAGATAAACAGCTTAACAGTGTTCCCATTTGCACAAGTCACAGTATTTTTAAACTGCTGTTCTTAATTCTGGGTTGTTTATCAGGAAATACAGTTAACCTAAATGTCTTGGAGGCTTGTTTTTGTGACATTTCAGTATAATTCTCAAAACCAAAATGTTTCATCCATAAGCCAAAAAATAGCTTTAAAATGTATTTAGTCAGAAGGTGGCCTTTAGTTATTAAGCATCGTCTTTTTTTTTCCCCTTGTGGGCTTCACAGGAGAAACAATATAGTGGTGTCTAATAATTAGTTTCTTCAGTAGTTATATGCCTTTCTTCTTGAATTATGCAATTTTAGTATTTTAGAAACAATACAAAGCAGATTATGAGTTCCGAAGATACGGATTTGATATGCTTTGGTAGTCAGCTTAATTACTAATACTTTGTATTTTAAAATGTGTTTGAGTATGGTTTCTGTATAAATCATAAAGTGTTCAGTGCTGTTAATGAAGTGTTCTAAAACCTGCTTTCTTTAAAAGGGACTTTTAAAATTGTTTCTGGTGGTCTTACATAATACAAGTTTTAGCTTCCTGGTATTTGTGAATATTTCTGCTCATGGAAGAGTTAGACATTAGTTGAAGGGTTTAAGTCATTAGTTGTTTGTCACTTAAAAGTTAATTTGGGCATAAATGTGTAGCTAGTGATCATTTTCACTTCTAGCTGCATCTTAACAAAATACCTATATTCTTCTAAATCATCTGTTTCTAGCAGTGGGTAGATAAAACCTGAGATTTATTTCAGTAAATGAATTATTCACATCTAAAATATGAATGATGCTAGATTTACTGATTTGCATTGTGCCTTTTTTTTTAATGCATATCTCTGTAACCAGTAGAGAGAAATAGGTTCAGAGGGTAATCCAAAGATCTTAATACAGATCCCCCTCTCTTTCCACATTTACTGTGGAGGGAGCCCATCAGAACCATTGTTTTGGTATTACAGCATTACACTTTGAGTTGAATTAAGGGCTTATTTCCAAGTAATTTCTGTTGCGTCAGTAAGCTGAAGAGGTTTCTACACCTGTCTGCATTACAAAGTTGATGGTGAAGAAGGAAGAGAGAGACTGGCTGGGGGATAGAGGCAAGCATTTTCTTACTGGTGGTGGGAAACTGTAAAGGGTCTCCAGCACTGGTGTGAAATTTTCTCTTAAGTGCCTCAGGTGTCTAAATATCCTGATTGTCAATTCCCACCCCCTTCTACCTCCTCCATTTATGCATGTTGGCCTTTAAATATGTAAGCAATAAAACATGCAAATTTTTCTTTATTCATCAGTCCTGCTTGCAAGTGTTCAGTATTTTAAAATTCTAGTCATTCGAGTAGTAATGATATTATAGTTTAATATTGAAATAGGTTCCTGAATGAACTGTGTTCATGTTGTGTGTTCTGGCAATTTCAGAAACTAGAATTACAAGGATAAATAAAAATAATCTGGTTTTTTATAGTAGGAGACCTTGTTCTTTGAATATATGTGCTCTGTGATAAAGTAAGATAAGTGAAGATTTGAGCGTATCTTACATCTGCAGTTGATGTTCATTCTTGACTTTTTAATGATGTTATACTTAATTAGGTTAACAGTATATTGACATGTTTACATGATTGGATTGTCATATCTGCTTTTTGTAACTGAAATTGTATCGTAGTTCAGAGTTTGTTGATTCTTTTGTGTTTTTACTTGAAAGATAGGATGTGAAACCTTTCTTCTACTTAAATTTTGAGAATTATTTCGTTGGATTGGTTGACATCATTTGCCAAGTTCTATGCTTGTTGAAGATATTTTAAAATATAATTGCAACAGGTTTTGTGTAGTGACATTGGTCAGTTATCGTGAAAAGTAGTGCATCACTAGCTGTAAAAGTATTTAGGGATGGATTATATCAATTTTTGGTTGTTTAATTTGAGGCTTCTTTAAGATACTGATCATAAGGGTATAGGTGCTGAGAATGCTTTAAAAATCAGCCTTAGTGGAGTTGCCTGCAGAGACATGTTAATAGAAATAATACCCTGACAGTGTCTGAAACCTTAGTGGCATAGATTCTAGTAAATATTTTTAAGAAAAAACTGCAGGAGAAGCAAAGATAGAGTATCTATAAAATACTGCTAATCTTCCTTTTTACTAACAGAATGGCCTAGCTTTTCCTGTTTCTATGGCTAGATTTTATCTTGCTCTCAGTCTGTTTATACCAATGTAAATGAATCTAACCTGGATTATTTAATCTCCATTAATGCTTTATGTCTCAATGTAGTTAATTGCACGGGGCCTTTTCCAGTCATATCTCATACAGAACTAACATAGTGTGTTAGTTCATGCTTCCAGCCAGATCTGAAACACAGACTTCGAAAACAGCCCCGTTAGCTGTCCTTTGTAGGGAAGGTTTTCTCTTAACCACACCAGGCTTCCCATAGTAGGCTGTTAAAAAGCCCCCCACATAGGTCTTTGTCACTGAAGAAGGAAAAAAAGCCTGAAACGTCTGATAACGTACAGGAAGCAAAATTGTTGACAGAGAAAATTCCTTATCTGTACAGTCACTTTCATGAGAAGTGCCACTCCCCAAAGGTAATATCTGTAACTGTCAGTGGATCCTTGTGATGTAATAGATTTTCTTCTTTCCTATATTCAAAGGTTCAAAAGGGATAAAGAAAACTACATGGGTTAATATTCTCCCAAAGTTTTTTGTGGTATTTTTCTGTGTTGTGTTATTTTCTAGTTTGTAAATGTTTGCCTCTGTGATCATAAGAGACTTTGGAAAAATAACATACTCTGTTTTGTGCAGAAGTGGGAGAAATTTATGATGAGCTTTCCATCTCGTTTAACTCCTGTCAAAGCTTCTTCCACAGTGTGCACAGGCCTTGCTTTTTCTGCTAAATAGTAATATTCCACTTGGATTGATTTATTGTGGCTCTTTATTGGAAAGCCGAGAAGTTTTTTGATTAAGCAGTCTGAAGTACAGAAAAGCTGCGCTGTTTTACAGCGTAGAGATCCATCTTTATTTTTAATAATGTCCTTTCACCCTCTTTGGATGAGTAGCTCTGTTGTATTTCTTAACCAAACCTTAGGGTTAGCAGTTGGATGTTGTTGGGTAGCAGAGGGGACAGAAGTTTTCAGAAATGGGGAAGGGAGTGCATAACCAGGACCAAAAGAGAGCTTTTTTAGGTAGGGCACAGTGTTCTGTGCACTCATCCAGAATCAGATATAATGGACCATGTTCGCCCAGGTTTTCCTTACTCTTTTCTGGGTTTTACTACATATGTTGTACAGAAATTTATTTACTTAAATGATTCCATGAAATCAGCTGTATGAATTTATATTGTTTTAATATAATATAGCTTCTGATCATGGAAAGCTATATGTGAAAATAGTACAAGATTGCCATGTAGAATTACTTAGTCCTTTTGTATCATTTTGAATTGCTACTTAGGGGCAGTCTATCTATTACATTGAAGGGGGTTTTATCTTGAATTTTGTTTTTTTAAATGGTGTGCTGTTAACTTCAAACAAGTAAAAGGAGAAGATATGACATATATTAAATGGCAATTAAATTAATAGAAAAGAGAAAGGCAGATGGATAGAAAGACATTCTGACCGAATGAAATCCTTCCTGTAGAAAACAAGAAGGATTTAACATTGTAGTATGCATTAGTAGGCCTTGGTATGTTTTGCTTAAGGAGTCTGAAAGTAACTCACATAAATGTGACCTTATTTTAGATTTTAGACTATTTAAAATATTATTTATGATGTATTTGGAGGTGTTCTTACTTGAAATATGTAATGAAAATTTCAGGTATTTCCTTAGTGAAACTTTCATGTATATTGAGAGGAGGAGGTTTAACATTGCAGTTTTATGCCTGGGTGAAATTTATAGCAAATGAGATGTAAAGAAAGGCAACCACATGTTCTTCACACATGCAAGAGCATGTTCTGTCAGCAGTTTCTGGAGTTACTTTTGTTGCACACTTCATGATTAGTTAATGTGTGTTGGGCATGTTGTGAATGCATGTCTGGCATATAGAACATGATTTATACTGTGTAAATCATAAATACTTCATTCAGTATTTTCACTGCTCATTAGCTGGAATTGTCTAGCAGCACTTGAGAGAGTAAATGAATTCTCCTAAGACTTAAATGCTGTCATTGGCAATATTTCTGTGTTTACATTCTCAGCTGTGTGGACCACTTTTGAAATTACCTGCTGTGTGAATAAAGAAGTCGTCTTTGTCATGCTAAAGTAGAAGTTTAATACAAGCACTAAATATACTGTTCTTTTCTGAAAGAAATTGATGTCTCAAATTTAGATTCCAGTCTCAAAACAGCAATATTGATCATCTAGTTAGGATAAAAACAAAGTTGCTTTTAAACAGCTTTTGGTTGTTATTCAAAGTTTATTTTTTTATTTGTTAATTTTATTCGTTAATTTACTGTTATTTGTTTATTTTAAAGAGAGAAGGAAACTTTCTTTTTATGAAATGGTGAACAATGCTAAAATTAGCCTGATCTGAAGCATGCAATATACTGTTTAACAAAATTATGCACCTTAATTTAGGATCATTTAGGAAAATAGCAATGTCTTCTAGGTGTTTTTATTTATACCATCAGATCAACATAAATAATCTGAATTAAAACCAAAGTTGAGTCTTTTTCACAAGAGATTGTGCCTCCCTAGGAGTGTGGGTATCCAGGAGTGACATTCCTTTCCTGGAGGGTGTGAGACTGACTGGGTCAGGGCGTGGCAGAGACTGGGCTCTTCATAGCCTGGCTGTGCCATGGAGACTGATGTGGCCACCATGGCTTCTCTTCTGATGCCTCTAGTGGGTTCATTATTTAATGATAAATCTAGCTTGCTATTTTAAAACTTGAAAAAGCATGTTAAATTGTTGCTTTAATAATTTTCTTTCAACTAGTGATACCTGGTGAGTTCTTATTCCTATCTGTATTCTCACTGACTTGATCATTTGGTCTTTCTAGCTGGCAGACATACACTCAGTTAAAACTCAGTGTTGGTACCAATGTAAAGAGATGTCTAGGAAAGAGGTTAGGTTGAGAATCGTGTAAGCTACAGGAGAGTGAACATTCATTTCACTGTATTTGTCTGTTTGAGCTATACTTGTTTTAAGGGTAAAAGAAAGTTGTGGTTTAAGAGTAGAAAAGCTTTGAAGTAAAAATATATTTGCTGTCACTTCCAAATGTCTGTACTGACTAGATTATGTACTGACATGGATGGGATCCCGTTGTGATTAAAAACTTTCTCAGTTAACTCTTCCTAACCATATAGAAGATAGGAAATCTGACTTCTGGGTTTATTTTGTAAAGCTGTAAAGTGAGGCACAAGCAAAAATGTTGCTGTGATACTATAAAAAGAGTTCTTGAACTGAGGGTTTGTCCCTGGTGTTATCCCCTATTATTCTACAGATACAGCATAAAAACTGATTCTAAGCCTATTCTAATGATGCTGGTAATGTCTTCATTTATAAAATCTGGATAGGGACATGCTTATGTTTGTTTGTTAGTAGAAGACTGTTTTGAAGCTGAACCAACTTGAGTAAATTGTTTTTTTCTCCTGCTGCACTCTGCATGAGGTTGAAAACAACTTGCTTTAGCCTTGTCCCCACACTGTGTTTTCTACCAATGTGGCGGTCATAAGGGTAGAGGAGTGAGGGCCTTTTGCATCACCTGGTGGTTCAGGACAGCTTGCCTCCCCTGCAGATTTCAAAGGACCCCCATGATAGGGGGATGATACACAGTGTGGTAAATACATTGTGGTTTTCTGTCAGAGCGGGAGTTTAATTTAATGACATTTAGAGGAGTTCATGTTTGGTTATCTCATTTTGTTATGAGTTATTTGCTGCAAAGCTCTTCTCTGTGTGTGCTTATTGACCTAAGCGCTGATGTGTTCATCAGACTTCTGCATTCTAAAAAATGGCATGTTTTCAATTTGTACTCCAAGATGCTCTGCAAAGTGCAGGTAGTGTACTACAAAACAGAGGGAGATCCTTAAGTCTTCTAGTTGACTTGATGATCAAACTCGGTGATTCTCATGGAGGATACTTTGACTCTGAAGTGAAAACCTGTTAATTACAAGCTTTATTAATAAGAAACATTTATTTTAGCCTTACACCTCATGCATAACCTCATCTTGTTTTAATAAATGTCAGCTAGTGTAATTCATAATTAAGCTGTTTTGAACCATTTCTCAATTATAATAAATTGTGAAACAATGTCAATCCTTTAAGTCATATCCAAACAAGCTGGGTTTTGGGCTTATTGTTCTGTCTTAAGGAAATACATTCAATGAGAATTGTTTCTGGTGGTTTATAAAACATGAACTGCACAAGAAATTAAACTTCAGAAGCTTATTGGGCTATAGATAGAGTAATTCCATTTTGGTAGTAGCAGACTCTTGCTTTTATTTTATTGTGAAGGGGTTCAACACAGTATTTACAACTGGATTTGTTTGTTACACCTGAGAATGGGAAGTTTAGCT